>PVKH010015437.1:0-16096 GCA_004027955.1 Chaetophractus vellerosus | reverse complement strand
TTTATTTATAGCCATCCCAGCGTTATGCTGCTATCTCATTGGGGTTTGATTTCCATTTCTCTAATGAATAATGATGTTAGTGTCTTTTTATGTGCTTATTGGCCATTTGCATGGTATCTTCGGAGAAATCAAGTCCTTTGCGATTTTTTAAATTGGATTGTTTGTGTTTTTGTTGTTGAGTTGTAAGAGTGTATACATAATCTGTATATAAGACCCTTATCAAATATATGATTTGCACATATTTTTTCCTATTCATTTGCTTGGCTTTTCACTTTATTGATACCATCTTTTGATGCATAAAGTTTTAATTTTTGATAAAGCTCAATTTATCTATTTTTTTCTTTTGTTGCATGTGTTTTTTTGTCATACTTAAGAAATACTTGCTGAATCCAAGGTCATGAATATTTATTCATATGCTTCCTTCTAAGAGTTTTATAATTTTTGTTCTTATATTTAGGTCTGTGATGCACTTTGACTTAATTTTGCTTATGATGTGAGGTAGGGGTTGAAATTCATTCCTCTGAAATTAGCAAACGGTACTACATATTGTTTGACTCCATCTATACAAAATATAAATACAAATACAAATAAATTAGAGAGATGGAAACAGAATAGCAGCGAAGTATGGCAGGGGAAGCATAGAGAGATTGAGAGGTAATTATTAAGGGGTTCATTTGTTTATTATTATTATTGGAATAATAAATATGGTCTAATAATGACCGAAGTGATGAATGCACAACTATGTGATAATACCAAATACCATTGATTGTGCACTTTGGATGAATTGTATACTTTATTAATAAAATCAATAAAATTTATTTTAAAAAGTTTAAGACCACACACACACACACACAAATCTAGTTATGCCAGCATGATTTGTTGAAAAAACTATTCTTTCCCCATTGAATAGTATATATATATGGATTCAATTTTATTCTGTTGATCAATATTTCTACCCCAATGCTTGTAGCACACTGTTTTGATTACTGTAGCTTTGCAGTAAGTTTTAAAATTAGGAAGTGTGAGTCCTCCCACTTTGTTCTTCTTTTTCAAGATTTTTTGGCTATTTAGGTCACTTAAAATTTTGTATGAATTTTGGGATCGTGATGTCCATTTCTGCAAAACAGGTGGTTGGGGCATGTCTCACGCTGTAACATGCCCACACCCATGTCTCAGGTGTGTACTTCTCCTTTTTCTCATTTCTCAGTAAACCCCTTTATTTGCCTCATTAAACTGGCACATCTCTGAATTCTTTCTTGGGATGAAGCCAAGAACCTAGAACCCAGAGCGTTCCACCAACATACTTGGTGAGCCAGCCAGGAAAGCATGAGGCAAGTAACTTTTCCCAACACCAAAAGAAGACTGGGCTTCCCTGGATTGCTCAACTTCATGCCTAGCAGCTGCCCAGGAATTTCCCTGGAGGAACAAAGCTGGAGTTTTCACGCAAGGATTCTGCCATAGGCAGTCACTGGGCACTTTGCTTAAAGGTGATTCTAAAGTCAGGTCTTTTCCTATGCTAAGTAAGTGTGTAAAATTCTTTCTTCTGTCCTAGTCTGTGCTTACTTTAACTTTGTTAGTCTGCCTGTGCCTAGCAGCTCATAAATCAGATTTGGGGTTCACCTGTTACAGGTTGGGAAACTAAAAAAAGTACCTAAAGATGAGATTTTAAATTTCAATACTATCTTGCAATTGGATTTGATGTATAAAATAAATCACATGAGAAATTAGTTCAATTGCTGAAAAAGCAGAAAAACTTAGCAATATTAATGTTACTAATAAAATAGTCTTAGTTGCTTAGTTAATAAAACCATCCAATTTTTTAAAGTGAAAAGTTACTAGAAACTAAGAGTTAAAACAAAATCATTATATAGATGCTCTTATATTATAAAACAGCAAATGGATAATATCTGAAATTACTGAAACTGGATTTAACCTATGCTTGCTATTGTAGCGTAATTCTAAACCAAACTTACCTTTGTTTATGGTTATTTCTGGGACTACGCTCACCCTTGTGTATGCTTGCTATTGTGATAATAATCCGTAACTGAACTTACTTTTGCTTATGGTTATTTTGAGACTAGTTTTGCCCTTATACTTACTATCGTGGTAGTAACTCTAAACTAAGCCTGCCTTTGCTTATGGTTGTTTCAGGACTGGTCTCACCATTGTAATGGTAACTACTCCATTCTCCTTGTTTGAATCCATGTAAACTCCTGTTTCCCATGGCTTGGGGGAAGGCAAATCTGAGACATCCTCTCTCCTGCCCTTCCATTAGCATTATATAATCCTGTTTTCTCTCACAACTATTCAGGTGTGGACTCCAATTTACCTACTCCAGGCAAGAGCACAAAGGGATCCCACAAACTTTGAGGATATTGCTGTTTTGGTGGAATCCTCAACCCACAGCGTTGGACATCCACTCTTCCAGTCCAGCAGCCACTGAAGTCCTATTATCACCACCTTCTTTATCCTGCAACTTCAAACTTCTAAGTTTATTTCATCCAGACTCAATGCCTTCCAGAACAAGGTATTAGTTATGCGAGGATTTCATCCAGTTCCATCCACAGTGCTGGACCCATCTTCCCTCAACCTCAATAAAATAGCCAGAGAGTTTCACACCCCATCACACATGACTACTGCCCCTAACAAGCAGAAGAAAGGCCATTACCCTTCAATTAAGACTAAGGGTGTAAACTGTCTGAGGGGGGCAGTTGAGACAGGTTAGAATAGGAAATGAGGGAAGGCCACAGCTGGGACCCTGCAAAGAACACGGCATGAGACCCGGCCGGGAAATCCCCTGAGGGAAGGCAGCTGCTTGAAAACAGTTGTAACCATTATAGCCAAAAGGCTATAACGATCCTGGTCACAAGGTTCCATTTGAAACTCCAGGGCTCAAAAGTAAGTCCCTGGATAACTCCAAACAGAAAGGCTTCCCCATTAGTTCCCTGAAAGCTAACAGGTGAAGGTAGAAAGGCAACCAATCAGGACAGCAAATAGCTGAGGTGCCTCCTTAATATGACGAGGGGGATGGAGGAAAGGCCTTAAAACGGCTTTCCCTGGGGCCCCACGTGGTATGTCTGACTGTGTAGCACACCGCACCCATGCCTTGGGTGTGTACTTTTCCTTTTTCTCATTTCTCAATAATAAAACCCCTTTACTTGCCTTACTTTAAAAAAAAAAAAACGGTGTTTGGAGTTTGATAGTGGTTGTATTGGATCTGTAAATCAATTTGGGCAGTATTACCATCTTAACAATACTAAAACTTCCAATTCATGAATGTAGAATGTCTTTCCATTTATTTAGGTCATCTTTAATTAATTTCCATTGTGGTCTCTAGGTTTTAGTGTACAAGTCTTATACTTCCTTGTTTAAATTTAGTTCTAATTTTTTTTCTTTTATTTTAAGTAAATTGAATTGTTTTCTTGATCTTATTTTTGAATTGCTCATTGCTAGTATATAGAAATATAATAAATATTTGCATATTGATTTTGCATCTTGAAATTTTCTCAATTTGTTTCTTAGCTCTAATTGTTTTTTTTTTTGTATTATTTTAGAGGAGAGATTCTTTTAAGGTTTTCCATATATATGATCATGTCATCTATGACTAAAACTAGTTTTACTTCTGCCTTTCTAATCTGGGTGACTTTTGTTTCTTTTACTTGCCTAATTTTCATGGGCAGAACCTCCAGTATGATGTATATAGAAGTGCCAAAAGAAGATAACCTTATCTTATTCCTTTTCTTAGGAGGAAAGCATTCAATATTTTTACCATTAAGTATGATTTTAGCTTTGGATTTTTCATAGATGCCCTTTATCAAATTGAGGAAATTCCCTAGTGTGTCAAATTTTCTGAGTGTTTTTATCATGAAAGTTGTTGAATGTTGTCAAATGCTTTTTCTGGGTCTATTGAGATGATCATGTGGTTTTCCCCCTTCATTCTATTAATGTGGTTTATTACATTGATTGATTTTCTTATGTTGAAGCATCGTTACTGTTTCGGTCAGCCACAGGTGTGCCTTTTGAAATACACCAAAGATTGGTCGGTCTTTATAAAGGGTATTTATTTGGGGTAGATGCGTACAGTTACCAGGCCACAAAGCATAAGTTTCTTCTCATACCAAAGTCCACGTGTTGGAGCAAGACAGCTGCCGACGTCTGCAAGGGCTCAGGCCTTTGGGTTCCTCTCCTGCCAGGGCTGCGTTTCTCTCCGGGCTTAGCTTCTGCTTCCTCCACAAGTTCAGCTGTAGACCATGAGGCTCTCTATGCTTTGTGTCTCTCCACAAGGCCAGCTGTAGACTGTCCGGCAATCAGCTCACTCCAACATCAGAACTGCTTCTCAAATCTCGTTCTCCAAATCTCTGCAACTCAAATATGCTGCCTGGCCTTTATACTTGAGACCACACCCACTGAGGGGTGGGGCCCAACACCCTCCTGATGTGGCCCAGTTAATGCCCTTATCATAAACCAATCATGCCCAGATGAACAGATGAGTTTACAAGCATAATCCAATTTATATTTTTGGAATTCATAATTACATAAAACTCAAAACGTTACAGTTACATTCTAGGTTTCATTCCACTTAGCCAAGATATATAAACCTTTTAATATGCTATTGGATTTGGTTTGATAGTACTTTGTTGAGGATTTTTGCATCTATATTCATAAGGGATATATTGGTTTATAGTTTTCTTGTGATTTCTTTGTCCGGCTATGGTATACTTTTTTATTTTAGTAATTTGAGTCTTTTATCTTTTTCTGTCTTGGTAAGTCTCCTAGTTAAATAATTGTCAATTCTGTTGATCTTTTAAAAGTATCAACTTTGGTTTATGTTGATTTCCTTTATTGTTTATCCATTCTCTGTTTGATTTATTTCCACTCTAATCTAATATTTTCTTCCTTCTGTTTTCTTTGGATTTAATTTGTCCCTCTTTTCCCAGTTTCTTATGGTGGAAGGTTAGGTTATTTGTTTGAAGTCTTTTGATATGGAAGCCTTAAAGCTATAAGTTTTCTTCTCAGCTCTACTTTTGCTGTATCCCATAAGTTTTGGTATATTGTTTGCCATTGTTTTTCACCTCAAAGACTTTCCTAGTGTCCTTGTGATTTTTCCCCTAGACCTTTGGTTATTTAGGAATGTGTATTTAATTTCCACATATTTGTAAATTTTTCCAAATTTCCTTCTGTTATGATTTCTAACTTCATTCCATTTTGGCTGGAGAACATACATTTTATTAGTTCAGTCGTACTTGGCTTATAGTATTGTTCAAGTTTTTATTTCTTCCCTGATCTTCTGTTTAACTGCAATATCAATTACTGAAATTGTGGTTTTGAAGTACCTCACTGTTTTTGTAGAGTTGTCTATTTCTTCCTTCAAGCCTGTTGATTTTTGTTCCATATGATTTGGTGCTTTGTTTTTAGGTGCATATTGTTTATGATGATCACATCTGATGGACTAACCCCTTCATCATTTTATTGTCTTTCTTTGTGTCTCATAACAATTTTTGTATTAAAGTCTATTTTACTGTTTTAATATAGTCACATCACCTCTTTTTAAATTATTGTTTGCATGGGATATCTCTTTCCATTCTTTTATTTCAACCTATTTATGTCTTTGAATCTAAAGTGAGTCTTGTAGAAAAGGTAAAGTTGGATCATGTTTATCTACCTGTGCTGCAATTATCTGCCTTTTAATTTGAGGGTTTAATTCATTTACATTTAATATAATTACTGATAAGGAAAGACTTCAGTCATTTTGCTGTTTGTTTTCTATTTTTCCTATGTCTTTTTGTTTCTTCAATTCCTCCATTAGTGCCTACTTTATGTTAAATAGATATTTTCTAATGCCCCATTTTAATTCCCCTTTCATTTATTTTATGATAGGTATATATTTTAGTTATATTTTAGTGGTTGCCCAGGGTCTAAATGTAAC
Source organism: Chaetophractus vellerosus (assembly GCA_004027955.1). Lineage (NCBI taxonomy): Eukaryota > Metazoa > Chordata > Mammalia > Cingulata > Chlamyphoridae > Chaetophractus > Chaetophractus vellerosus. Next base: position 10,170 of record PVKH010015437.1, on the reverse strand, counting down.
ATCATAATGTATAGCAATTTAGTTCAGATTAATAACTTAGCTTTAATAGTATACAAAAACTTTTTCCTTATATAGATCTGCCATGCCCTTATTCTGTCATCAAAAATTACATCACAAATGTGTACAGTAACATACATTTATAATTATTTTTATTTCCTATATGATTTAAAACCATATAGGAAAAAAGCAGAATTATATTTACATATGTAATTACCTTTATTGGTGTTCTTTATTGCTTTTTGTTGATTTAAGTTACTGTCTAGTGTCCTTTCCTTTTAGCTGGAATGACTCCTTTTAGTATTTCTTATAAGGCAGGTATACTAGTGATAAACTCTTTCAGTTTTTGTTTATCCAGGAATATCTTAATTTCTCTTCATTTTTGACAAAAGATAATTTAGTTGAATATAGACTTCTTGGTTGAGACTAGTTTTTTTTCTTTCAGCTCCTTGAATTTGCATATCACTGCCTTCTTTTTTATATAAACTTTTTTGCTTTTATTTTTTAAAAGCTACTCAGATTACATAAGTGTTACATAAAAAATATAGGGGATTCCCATATGCCCTGATTCCTACCCCTCCCACATTTTCCCACATTAACAGCCTCATTCATTAGTGTGGTATATTTGTTACAATTGATGAACACATTTTGGAGCATTGCCACTAAACCTGGATTATAGTTTACATTGTAGTTTACAGTCTCTCCTGCACATTTTTGTAAGTTATGACAAGATATATAATGGCCTGTATCTGTCATTGCAATGTCATTCAGGACAATTCCCAAGTCTTGAAAATGCCCCAAAATTACACCTATTTTCCCCCCTCCCTCCCCTCAGAACCTGCAGTGGCCACTGCCTCCACATCAATGATAAAAGTTCTATCATTAGAATTATAGTAAGTCTATAGTAGGATAACAGTAAGTCGACTCTAGTTCATCGTTCATTCCCCAATCCTGAGGATTCTGGGAAGGTGAAGTCCACTCACTTCTAATTGACAGGGTTCTTAGACCCCATGGGGCAGATGGATGGGATCTTGCTAGCAGTTGCACACTCTCTCTGTTCCTTGGGATGGTCGTTGTCCATCATCAGCTCCTTGTTAGTTGTCCTGGGTGAGTCCAATGAACTGGAGAGTAGGTGTTGCAACTCTATTGAGATTCAGGGCCCAATTGGTACATGGACAGCACAAAGATTTAAGCCTCTTGGACTTACACCTATCAAGTCTAGTACTAACTATGGGTTCAAATAGAAGGGGCAGAAGAGCCATGTATAGGGAAACCACAAATGAGTCAACATCAGTCACACTGAGGAACATAAATTCCAACATAAGGCCACTGGCAGGCACCAAACTCCAGAGCTGTCTTTCCCCATTTTGGTCAAGGTCTTTTTCCAGATGCAATATTATAATATGACAACTCTGGAAACCAGATTCTCACCCTCCCCAGGGTTTGTTGTCGATACATATTGTAGTTGTTTTTGTTGATGGTGCATCACATATTGTTCAAGATGTAAGTGTTGGTTTCCCTGTAAAGAGTGCACCTCTGAGAAGCAGCACCCTCCAGACTCGCTTGGTACCTGTAGAACTGACAGAGTTTGAAGCCTTCTTCAAATCCTGGGCCTTATTTTCAGAGCTCTTCTAAAGTCCCATTCGGCTTCAAGTCTGGAAATTCCTTAATTCCACAGAAACTGGCCTTCCTGCTCTCCTCGTTTCTTCTTGATACTAAGCTACCATACTGTAGTTTACCAGAATTTGAGATGCTTACACTTAACTTGGGAATATTTGCTTATATTTGGAAAGTTAATTTGTAATCATTGTATCCCTAAAAGGAGGACATTATGGAAGCTAACAGACACTAGAAGCAATTAAGGGTTGAAGCATTTAATGAATATGTTTTCCAGACTCTAAGAGCATCACTTTTTTTTCTTTCTTATTATTGGGAAAGACACAAGAATGTTGCTCTTTCCCAACACATATTCACACTGAATATGGACATGCATGCTTACAGCACTTGCATACACAGCCTGCATAAAGAGGGAGGAAGTAAGTTTCACTAGCATAGAATTCTGAGAATTCTTTTTTTTATTCACGTATTCCATAATATTTCTCTATGTAAGACCTCCAGTTATAGACCTCTGATCTACCATACATATCTCTCTGCAATAAACACAACACTCTAAATTATTTTCCTTCTTTGTTCTAGAGTTGTGTGTGCATGTGTGTGTGTTACACAGTTTAATTTGGAGTAGTCACGTGCCAACATAAAGACTGTATTTCTAAGCCTTCTGTTTTAGTGAGCTATGCTGCTGAAAGCAGATACCACGAAATGGGTTGGCTTAACAATGGGGATTTATTAGCTTACAGTTTTGAGGCTGAGGAAAATGTCCAAATCAAGACATCATCGAGGTGATGCTTTCTTCCTGAAGACTGGCCGCCGGCTATACCGAACTCCTCTGTCACATGGTGAGGCACAAGGCGGTGTCTGCTGTCTCTCCCTTCTTTTCCGAGTCTCATTGCTTTCCGCTTCTTGCTCCCATGGCTTTCTCTCTCTTTGTATGAATTACATTCTCTTATAAAGGACACCAGTAAGAGAATTAAGACTCACCCCAGGCCACACTTAACTGAAGTAACCTAATCAAAAGTTCCCACTTACCATAGGTTTACACCCATAGGAATGAATTAGCTTTCAGAACATGGTTTTCTGGGTATTTACTGTTCCAAACCACCGCACCTTCTGTCAGTAGCTGGTCCCCAAATATTCTGGACATGAAAAATGAAATTACTGCTTACCACAGTAAGAGACTACTACCTTGCAAAGCTTTATCAGTGTCTTGGAGGAAAAGGGCAGACCAAGTCAGAATTTATTGAGAATTGGGAGTCTAGTTTAAGGTGAGTTTTTTAAACCAGGGGTTTGAGTAGGATTGGGTATGAATCAAGATACAACAGTTCAGCATTGCTGGAAAGAGCAAGGCAAGTGTTTTGTGGAAAGGGATTCAAATAATCTTAGTGTACAAATTGTCTCTATTTTTCCTGTTTCAGTTATGTTCATTTTAAAATGAATATTGGTTACATTTGAAGTGCATTGTACCTATTCATGTAGACTTAAAATGATTGGCAATATAAAGTAAAATCTTAAAAAAAAATCACAGTCTCATTCTACATCTGTGAATTGCAGCACTTAAATAATTCAATTTATAATAATAGTAGAAGATAGGTAAAAGAACATTGAGGGGGCCAGCTGTAGCCAAATTGGTAGGGTGCTGGTTTACCACATAGGAGGCCCCGGGTTCGGTTCCTGGGGCCTCCTTGAGCGGGCAGACCTCCTTGAGAAGGCGAGCCGCCGCGGGCAGGGCAAGCTCCCGTGGGCAGGGCAAGCCCCCGCGAGCAGGGCAAGCCGCGCTGAGTGGTGAGCTGACTCGGCAGGTCGCTGCAGCGGGGGGAGACAAGCAAACACAGAAGAATGCAAAGTTGAACACAGCAAGAACAACCAGAAAGGGGGAGGGGGGGGATATGTAATAAATAAAAAATAAATCTTTAAAAAAAAAAAAAGAGCATTGAAATTGGAAGGGGAGAAATGATATTCAACATCTGAACAACACAGCTTCTGTTATACTAAAAAAGATAATTTATTATATGAATATAATACAGGGAATAAAATGCACTGTGAAAGTTAAAAAAATAAATACTAAATATAAATAATAGTGCTTTACCTAATTAGCCAAGTTATCCTTCCCCATGTGAAACTTCAAATATACTTTTCTGAAAGGTCAGATTTTATAAGTGTGTGGTCCACTCTAAAGCAAACATGTAGCACTAAAATATCTGGAATCTTATTTTACTAGTTTGTGAATAGTGTTAATCAATTTAAGTGATTGTTCTTTTTAAATTCTCTATAAGATCTAGAATATTATTTTTAAAATCAACAAGTAGACCGGTTTACTATGTTGCCAAGGACAGTAAACACATTTTTATATGCTTTGTGGAAAATGTTTTGAGACAAGGCATACCTGTGCATTTTGACAAAGACTTTTAAGAAAATTTGGTACTTTGGTAAAAAAAAAAACAGTCTCCTTTTCAGATCAAAGCTTAACAACAGCAATTGGGTATGTTGATTCATATCAGTCAAAATTTAAAACAACCACATCCTAATATGTACATCAAGATACCGATAAAGTTTTAGCTAGTGTATTAGCCAAATGGGGTGCTGATGCAAAATACCAGAAATCTGTTGGCTTTTATAAAGGGTATTTATTTGGGGTAGAAGCTTACAGTCACAAGGCTATAAAGCATAAGTTACTTTCCTCACCAAAGTATGTTGTCACGTGTTGGAGCAAGATGGCTGCCGACATTTTCCAGGGTTCAGGCTTCCTGCGTTTCTCTCTTCCCAGGGCTTGTTTCTCTCCAGGCTCAGCTGCTCTGCTCTCTGCACAAGGCAAGCTATAGACTATCGGGCAAATGGCTCGTCCCTCTTCCCGGGGCCTCTGCCTCTGAGGGACCCTTGTCTCCTTCCTCACATATCTGCTTCTCTGTGTGTTTACTTCCCAGGGCTCCAATATCAAAACTCCAACCTCCCTTCTCTGTGGGGACTCAACAGCCTACTGGTGTGACCCAATCAAAGCCTCAATCATTATTTAATCAAGTAAAAGTGAAACCTCTGAAGCCAATATAATCTAATATGCCCAGAGGAACAAACCAGTTTACAAACACAACCCAATATCTATTTTTGGAATTCATAAACAACATCAAACTGCCACAGATAGTAAAGAAAAAAATTAGAGATTGTTACTCTATTTCCCCAGTAAGTTTCCTTCAGTTTTTAGAAAGCATGTACAGTTCAATATAACATTTTGAAATTTCAAAGTGCACATTAATAGTAATATGTAAGACAGTAGAAACAGAAAATAAATAAGTAACCTCATGCTATGGAAATGAAACAAGGCACTTTCAGTATCTAAATTCTTTTTTTTTTAAAGATTTATTTTTTTATTTATTACATATCCCCCCCCCTTTCTGCTTGCTCTTGCTGTGTGTCCTTTCTTCTGTGTCTTTCTATGTCTGCTTCTTGTCTCCCCCCGTCTTTGCAGTGACGCGCCGAGTCGGCCCTCCGCGGCGGCGGTTCGCTCCGTTCGAGGGTGGCTCCATTCCGTTTTCACGGGCGGCTCCGCTCCATGTTTTGCGGGCAGCAGTCCTCCATGTTTTTTGCGGGCTTCCCGGCTTCCGCAGCAGTTCACAGGCAGCAGCTCCGCTTTTCACGGGTGACTTTGCCATGCCCGTGGGGGCTCTGTCCTGCCTGTGGTGGCTTTTTTTGCCCTGCCCACGGCGGCTCTGCCATGCCCACAGTGGCTTGCCTTTCTCAAGGCTGTCTGCCCGCTTGGAGAGGTCCCCGGGAACCGAACCCGGGGCCTCCCATGTGGTACCCCAGCGCGCTCTTTATCCACTGAGCTACCTAGCCGGGCCCTCAGTATCTAAATTCTAAGTTGAAACTAACACAAAATATTTTTTCATAAAGCTCACAGACCCTTAGGAGACCTTTGTAAAAAGTGAAATATTAAAGACACTACATAATTCTTTCTCCTCATTCCACTTACTAAAAAATTTCACCAATGAAACTTAGCACAAAAGAGTTTAATTACCAAAAAGTGCATCCCTTGGCTAAATATATTAAAAAGAAAATCAGCCATAATATATTGTAGCAACACCTCCACATATATAGAAATAAAAATGCAATGCCAGAAGAGTCAACCTAATTAGGAACTTTGCAGTATAAATGGCTTATTTTGTTTTCTTTTTGTATAGCTCTTTATTTGCTCAAAATCATATAATTTCAAAATAATATGCCTTGATTAGCAAAAAGAGGTTTTGAGAAAGACAAATTCACTGATTCTACAGGTAAAGATTTAAGACAAAGATTTTATGGAAAAGAAACAAGTAAAACATTATAATAAGCTATGACACTTAATTGATATTAATGAATCAGCTTGTAAAATCAAAGCTATTTTATCATGTTAGCTTTGATTACAGCTCTTTTGAAAAGTTTTCCTTTGGTATTAGAAAGTCGTCCTCTTTTAAAGAGCATTAACATTCCAAAGTAGCAATTTTATTTAGAGATGGTAAAAATGTCAACATTTAAAATTCATCTCATCTTTATCTTTACTATGGGTGGCCATTAATTTAAACCATTAATGAATATATATTATGTGAGAAATACAAAGAAGCATGTATCACCCAGAGAGCAACATGCAATTAATTTCAATTTGACTAATATTATTTTAAAAATCACATTTATATATACACACATACATACATACACATACACACACATACTAGTTTGGAGCAATATTGGCAAAACACCATAATAATTTATATACAGTACTGAAGAATGTAGGCCTCGATAACAGAATTCTAACAAGATTTTTCTTTTTAGTACATTAAATACAAAGGCTGGAAAAAAGACAAAAGCGTCTGTGAAAATATTTCCTATTCCAGTAACTTAAAAAATTTTTTCATGTAAACTTTATTCATGTGCATTCCTTTTTCTGTAAATGCTTCACAGTCTTTTTTTTAAAGTAAGATTTGCCACTCTATTCTCAATTTGCTGAAATGTCAAAATAGAGGGAAATGCTTGCATTATATTGTCTTCTTCAGCATTATATGCCACTTCCGCTACTTATATACCCCATGCAGAATTTTCAGGTTCACTAAAACTTATGCATGGCATATTATGAGCTCTAGATTTGTCATCCAAGATAACGTGATCAGCCACAAGTGTAGAGGACTCCACCTTTAGGGTCTGTCCACCTTCAATTCCTGACACGTGCCGTGATTCTTTAGATTCTAAAGACAAGGTGCTGACTGTGTTCTCTACAGTGTCTATATGAAGTTGCTTCTCACTGAGCAGTTTCTTCAGTGATTCCACTTCTTTTTGTTTTTCAAGTAGTTCTTTCTGTAAATGGTAGTTTTTTACTTCTAGAGTTTCACAGAAAGCCCTGCTTTCTTCTAGACTCTCAAATGGACCTGGGGGATCATTCAAGGAAATTCTTTCACTGCAAGGCAGCTAGCAATGTCCTTGTTGGCTACTAAATTTTGAAGAAATGTTTGTAATCCTAATTGTCTGTCTTCTAAGAAGTCAGCAGTATAATTATCTTTAAACCAGTGTTTTGGTGGAAGTGCTAATCGAAACTCTGGAAACATCTCCTTTAATTTGTCGTTAGGCCTAGAGAAGTCAGTATATCTTCTGAAAACTGTCCAGCTTTCTTCTGGGGTTTTCTTTACTAGTATTTGATGTACAGTAAATTTGGCTCTTTCTTCCATCACTTCATAACCCAGTATAGTAGGTGTAGACTGTCTATCTTTCTCACTCATTGTTTCACAATTTTGTTCTACACTTTCTCTTGGTCTAGTTGAATACTCAATGGAAGCATCTGCACCTGTATTTTGGTCCTAAAGAGAAGACTACTACTGATAGATGAAGTACTGTCCATTTGATCAGGCATGCTTGTCTGTTTATAATTACCCATATTTGAGTCTTCCAACTGGTCTTTGGAAGAGTTTGAACTAATTGAGATACTCCCAAAAGAAGAACATCTTTGGTTTCAGATGGTTGTAAAATTGGGAGCAGAGCTTCCTATGGGCAAAGGAACTGGGACATAAAGAATTGCCATCTTTTCGCCTTTCCAACAAACCTGCACACTGCTGAGTCTAACTGCTTAGAGAACAATATGCAATACATATTTTCTTCTTAGGAATTCAATATTGTTCTTAGTCACAGTGGTTTGCTTCCTCCTCTAACACCAAAAGGGCTCACATGACCCTCTGCCCAGAAAACAGTGGCTTCACCTGGGCTACCGAGCCCAAGACCACCCCCACAAACTGTCCCTTGATACCCTCCACTGAAGAGTTGATGATTCTTTGGGAAAGTTCCTATAAGAAACAATCAAACCATTTGTTTGGGCAATTCTGGAGGATTAAACAAAATGCTAGTGAAGATAGTGGAATAGCAAAGTCATGTTAATGTAGATGTCAAGGTCCAAGGTTTCCATTCCTATTGTTCAGGCTGAGTGTGGGAATAGTTGGTTTTAGTTGTCTCTTGTGACTAGGTGTGGAAATGTGACTATTTTTACACATAAAAGGTATGCTGAACTCTTCTATGGAACTTCTAGAGAGTGTCTTTCATCCCCATCCTCTGCCCTGCTGACTAGAATGAAGATGTGATATCTGCAGCTAAAGCAGCCATCTTGGTCTGTGTGGAGAAGTACAATGGATGGTAGAACAAGGAGATGTAACTAATCAGTTCTCTACATCATAGAGTTTCACAGGACCCCAGCCTTGGAGTGCCTATCTCTGCATCTTTTCTACACGAGAAAATTAACTTTATGTGTTTATGTCACTATTTTGCTGTTATTATTGTTATAGGTTTTGACTTTTAGTCTCTCATATACACAGGAAAATATTATCCTAACTAATTCAGGGATAATAACATTACCTATCTCTTAGGGCTGTTTTTGATGATTAAATACATAGATATGTGTAGCACAATTAGAATGCTGTGTAGTACTTTTCAGTAAGTACTAACCATTCTATTATCCTGGTTTTTTCCATTAGTTTCAGAGCCTAGGAGGAAGTAAGCAAGTTTGCCCTCACAACTACAAAACCTGGAACTAGATAGATGTCAGAAAGGGAGTAGTATTGGTAATTATTACCAGAAATGAGGAAAAAAGCCCACTAAAATGTTGAACTTATTTCCTTGGGAACATAGAGACCTTTAATTGTTTAGGACATGGGTAGCTGAATTTTCTCTCTCTTCATTCCTTCCATGATGTCAGCTTTGGGAAGGAGGGACTTTGCTCAGCGCTTGAATTCCACCTGTATCCATCCTGGATTCTATCCAGCTGCACCCACACCACATTCACCTCTTCATCCACTGGGCATCATGAAATGATTCCAAAAGAAGAGAATTTCAATAAATATTGAGATGCTGGGGGCCAGTTGTAGCCCGGTAGGGCGTTGGTTCACCACATGGGAGGCCCTGGGTTCGGTTCCCGGGGGCCTCTCCCAGCGGGCTGACCGCCTTGAGAGGGCAAGCCACCGTGGGTGGGGCGGAGCTGCTGTGGGCAGGGCAAAAAGCTGCCATGGGCAGGGCAAAAGCCACAACAGGCAGGGCAAAGCCGCCACGGGCAGGGCAAGTCGCCTGCGAACAGAGCAGAGCCGCCCGCGAACAGAGCAGAACCGCCCACAAGCAGAACAGAGCCGCCCATGAGCGGGACAAGCCGCCTGCGCAGTGAGCTGACTCAGCGCATCGCCGCAACAGGGGGAGACAAAGCAGACACAGAAGAACGCAAAAATGAACACAGCAAGAACAAGCAGAAAGGGGGGGATATGTAACCAAAAATAATATTAAGATGCTAACATTTGAAGAAATAGAGCAGTAGCTTAATTTGATTTGGGATTATGTTTCTTCTATTCCAGATAAAGAACACAAATTCCCTGTTTAAAACATCTTAAATAGCATTGTGAACAATCTGATGAGAGGTCTTAACTTCAAAATAAAACTTGTTGAGATGTGCGTTTAGTGGATATGGAGTGTGTGAAAATAAATTTTATTTTAAAAATATAACTTGTGCCAATTTTGAAAACAGCTTTATCTTTTCCATTGTAGTTCATAAGACTCAATTTAAGAGTAAAATCCCCATATTAGTTTCTAAAAATTGTGTTTTAGGGTTATGTTGTTGGGGAATAAAATGCTCATAAAAACTAAGACACTTGTTTGTGGGGTACAGAGAGAAGTTGTTAAGTCACTTATGTTATACTCATAGATGATTATTTTAATTAATTGTATTTTCTGCTTTTATGTATCCATTTTTCTTCCATGGTACATTCTCATGAGACCTTTCTTTGACCTTCAGAAAAATTAAATTATTTATGTAGGAACTTCGCAAATATTTATTAATCTGATGCGAAAATTCCTGTCAGTGAGTTTTTCCTCACATAAACATTTATGTGCTCTATTCCAGATACCCTTTCATCAACACTCCTATTTCATTTCCAAGCATTCTCTATCATACTTGACACAAGCTTCATTGCTCTAACAACTTTTGGCAAACACAAATGAGCAAAATATTTATTGACGATTTCCCTAGAGTTGAGGTGTCATCAGTGGTGGGGAAGAGAAAAGGGCCAAGTC
>PVKH010015436.1:0-16094 GCA_004027955.1 Chaetophractus vellerosus | reverse complement strand
AATAAACCAAAGTGATAAGAATGGTCAGCCCTTCCTAAGGATTACTTTATGTGTTTGAACATGTAAACAAACGCATATCTCATTGTTATAGTTGTACTTTAGTAATCCATTCATGCCCCTGAAGTAACAATGAGATATCACAAAAACACATAAATGATACGCTTTTATGCAAAGATAAAAAGATCTCAGAGTAGCTGTACATATTCACCAGACTTACCTAAGCCTCCATTGGAATTAGATAAGAAATTTATTAAATTTGTTTCTATGGTACTCTATACAAAGATAGATATTAGTCTAAAAGTCCTCTATCAAATGGACTCAGCAGTCTAATTGCAATGTGTCCCCAGACTCTAGACTACCAATTTGTTTATCACTGATCTTGTCTATAAGGCCATTAATGTATTATTCATAAGTACATTATGTGTTTTACTGCTTGTGTACAGAGACTTTTAATTCAGAGAATGCTTTGTACCAGCAAGAATTTAGTGTAAATTACACAGATAAAAATCATGTAATGTGTTTCTGAAAAGTGATTTATATAACATTTCTACTCATCAAAATAGACAATATAGTGTATAATATCACTCATCATTTACATGGAATTTTTTATTCTTAAGAATCCCAAATCCTTTGTGACTAGCTTTACTTTTCTTATAATGTCTAAATCTATGAAAAGAACAATTTAGGTCAAGAAGTAAAAACTGAATATACTTAATCCAAACCACAAGAGAGGGAACAGATTCACCCTGTATAATTTATCCCAACTTGAATTTGGTGGAAAGATATCTCTTTAACCACTGTACAATGACTGATTCACTGGTAGTATGTCAGTTAAAAGATTGCTAATTCCAATTCAGCAAATAAAGCAATGGTTCCTCTTCAAATGATACACTAATTTTTCAATTTTATAACCCAGAAGATAAGGTAAAAGTGATAATATTCAAGTTACTAAATCTGGAGCTCATTTACACATACAGCTTGTGGCAAGATGTGAAAGTGTGGACTGTACAGAGAACGGATTGTTGGAAAAAATACAAACTGTGAAACTAAGATTTTTATGCTGTGACAGGACAGGATAATAAGCATTTTAACAATAAGTGTAAACGTTAACAAAATGCTAGAGAGGGGATGGAAAGGTTAGGGGGTATTGACTAAATGATGTGGTTTCTTTTTGGGGTGATGAAATATTCTAAAATTGATTGTTGTGATGATTGTACAGCTCTGAATATACTAAAAGTCATTGGATTGTATACTTTAAGAGGATGAGCTGTAAGGTATACGAACTATATCTCAATAAAGCTGTTAAAAACATTAACAAAATGGTCTAATTGAAAAATATAACCTATTGAAATGTTGGTCTCCTAAACATTTATTGCAATTCCAAAATAGCTTAACACTCTTGAAGTATTAATGGTTTTAACAAAAGGGACACAGTGGTTTAAGCAAACTTGATAAATAAAATTCAAATTAGAAGAACAATATTTTATAAAAATATTTTTCACTTTACAAAAGGATTTGGACTCAGCTGACCTGATTGGAGTGATAAAGTCTTAAATAAAAGGTCAGACACATATATTTGTATAAAATGAGAAACAAGTGGAATCAGACAAAAGTCCCTGATTATAAGTTCGGATATGGACTGAGATGATTTTCTCTTTCAGAGCAGCCAGTACATTTCCAAGAACAAGGCCATAGAAATACTGATTTACTAGTTCCCTGGTCAGTCACCGATATCCCTTTATGGAAATCTGATAGATTCAACAATCAACAAAGAGATTTGAAATCTGTGTGCTTCAGAAAATGTGATAATATAAACAACCTGAAGGGCACAAAGGCAATTAAACTACATTCAGGGATTCATTCATTCATTCAATAAACATTTTTGGGCAACCACTGAATGCCAGATACTGTGGTGTGTGTGTGTGTTAGGAAGAAATTAACTCATCACAATCCCATGGAAAACGCTGTAATGGAAGCATGATCCTCTAGAGGGCTCTGAGAGCACAGAAGAAGAATAATTCCTTCTTTAAAAAAATATATGCTTTATATATGAAAAATAACTGTGGCAGCATGTTGTCATACATGCTTGACAGGATGATATACTTCCTACTTCAGTGTCTTAGTTAAAAAAAAAGCATAAATCAACATCAAAAATCTCAATTGTTATATGTAACCTTGGTGAATTCACTTAACCTCTCCCATCTTATATGCCATCAATTCTTGACTCTCAAGACTGAAATGACTGTCTGTACTGAAATAAAACTCTTTTATATTAAACTATGGGTTGAAGTTCCTTCAAAACATCAACAAAATCAGCTTTACACAAATCTTTCTTATCTTAATTATCTAATTACTCAAATAGAAACTTAACTTACTTTACCAGAAAATCTGTAAAATTTTCATAGCTTTGCATGACAACATGCAGTAACATACTTAAAAAATGCTTTGATACAGTAAAAAAAAATTCAGATATACAAAATGTTCATTCATGTAACATTTGTGGGCTGGGGTATATAAATTCTGCTAGTCTCCTCTGAGGAGAATAGAGAGCCATGATATGAGGCCTCAAGAAGACTAGCGTCCATAAAAGGAGATAGAAGTCCCATTGAGTAGGTTGCCTTTTCGCGTTCTTGACAAACTCCTTGAAGCACAAAAGTTTTTAATTTTGAGGAGATCCCATTTATCTATTTTTTCTCTCATTGTTTGTGCTTTGAATATAAAGTTTATGATACCATTTCCTACTACAATATCTTGTAGATGCTTCTCTACTTTATTTTCTATGAGTTTTATGGTCTTGCCTCTTATATTTAGGACTTTGATCCATCAGGTTAATTTTTGTATAGGGTCTGAGATGGTGATTCTCTTTCATTCTTTTGGATACAGATATCCCGTTCTCTAAGCACCATTTGTTGAAAAGACTATTCTGTCACAGTTGGGTGGGCTTGATGGCTTGTTGGCAATATACGTGCAGGTCTATATCTGAACTCTCAATTTGGTTCCATTGGTCAGTATGTCTGTCCTTGTGCCAATACCACATGGTCTTGACCACTGTAGCTTTGTAGTATGCTTTAAAGTCAGGTAGCATGATTCCTCCAATTTAGTTTTTCTTTTTCAAGATGGTTTTAGCAATTTGGTGCCACTTATCCTTCCAAACATTTGATAACTGGCTTTACTAGTTCAGAAAAAAGTGCTGTTGGAACTTTTATTGGGATTACGTTGAATCTGTAAACCAATTTGGGTAGGATAGACATCTTAATGATATTTAGACTTCCAATCCATTAACATGGAATATTCTTCCATTTATTTTGGTCTTCTTTGATTTCCTTTAGCCATGTTGTGTAGTTTTCTGTGTACAAGTCCTTTACATCCTTAATTAAGTTTATTCCTAGATATTTGATTCTTTTACTTGCTATTGTAAATGGAATTATTTATTGATTTCCTCCTTAGATTTCTCATTATTAGTGTATAGAAACACTACTGATTTTTGCATGTTGATCTTATATCCTGCCAATTTACTGAACTTGTTTATTAGCTCCAGAAGCTTTGTTACACATTTTTTGGGACTTTCTACATATAGGATCATGTCATCTGAAAATAGTGAAAGTTTTACTTCTTCCTTTCCAATTTGGATGCCTTTCATTTCTTTTTCTTGCCTAAATGCTCAAGCAAGTACTTCTAATACAATGTCAAATAAGAGGGTTGACAGTGGGTGTCCTTGTCTTTTTCCAGATCTTAGAAGGAAAGCCTTTAGCCTTTCATCATAGAGTATGATGTTAACTGTGGGTTTTTCATATATGCCCTTTATCATGTTGAGGAACTTTCCTTCTAATTCTATCTTTTGAAGTGCATTTTCAAGAAAGGATGCTGTAGTTTATTGAATGCCTTATCTGCATTGAAAGAGATGATTGTGTGATTTTTTTTCCCCTTCGATCTGCTAATGTGCTGTATACATTAAACTGATTTTCTTATGTTGAACCATCCTTGCATATCTGGGATAAAACCCATTTGATCAGCAAGTATTTTCTTGAGGATTTTTGCATCTAAGTTCATCAGAGAGTTTGGTTTCCAGTTTTCTTTTCTTGTAGCATCTTTATGTGGCTTGTATTAGGATGATGTTGGCATCATAGAATGAGTTAGGAAATGTTCCCTTCTTGTCATGTTTTTGGAAGAGTTTGAGCAGGATTGGTATCAGTTCTTTCCAGAATGATTTGTAGAATTCATCTGTGAAGCCATCTGATTTTGGGCTTTTCTTGGTTGGGAGGTTTTTGATGACTAATTTAATCTCACTACTTGTGACTGGTCTGTTGAGGATGTAGACTTTATTGTGCTGTGTCTTGCCTTTAACTTTGAAAGGATCTATTATCTGTCCACAAAAAGGCACAATAATCTTTATTATACAGTATGTTATTATTAGAGCATGCCCCTGTATTCCTAAAAACTGTGTCAAAAACTAGATCCTTAGGAAGTGGATCATTCCTTTAATAAACAAGTATAAGTGCCTAACTATGTTTAGGTTCTATAGGGACATTAGTAACTGAGAGTCCCTGCCCACAAGGTTCTTCGGTCTAATAGCTGACTACAGGCAAGTAAAGAAGTACTTAGACTGCAATATGATAGGGAACGGATGTAGGTCAAGTGATTGAGTGCCTACTTCCCATGTATGAGGTCCTGGGTTCAATTCCTGGTACCTCCTAAAACCAAAACAAACAAACAAACAAAAAAAAAAAAACCAACTGTCACTGGGGAGCAGATGTGGGTCAAGTGGTTGAGTACCTGCTTCCCATATATGAGGTTCCTGGGTTCAATCCTCGGTACCTCCTAAAAAAATGCAATATGATAAGCTGTACAATAACAGTTCTCCAGGCTTACTTCCTTGCTACTTTCTTTCTGCTCTCTACACAACATCCAGAATAATCCATAAGTCAGATCAAATTACTTCCCCATTCTGTACCCTACAGTGGCTTCCCAACTTACTCAGAGTAAAAGCTAAAGAACTTACAATGGCCTGCAAAGCTCTATATTTGTCCCACTCTTTACAATTCTGACCTCATCTCCTATTATTCTTTTACTGCTTTCATTCTGCTCCAGCCTCATGGGCCTTGCTACTCCTGTTTAAGGAACAACATACTTTGGCCTTAGGCTCTGCACTTTTTCTTCTGTCTGGAAAGTTCTTCCTTCAGATAGCTACATGGCTTGTTTCTCACATACTTAAGGTGTTTACTCAAATGTCATCTTCTCAGGAGACCTTTTCTTACCACTCTATTCAAAATTGCAACCACCTCTACCTCCACTGCCCAGGCCCTTTTCTCTACTTTGTATTTCTCTGTAGTACTTATCACTATCTGTTCTGGTTGGAGTCTTTTGTGGACCTCAGAATGGGTAGTTCTTACAGTAACCCATTCCTGTGCATGTGAACCTATTGTATGTGGGATCTTTTGGTTAGACTCAGTCAAGGGACCTTTTGACTGGATCACTTTTGATTAGATTGCTTTAGTTAAGGGCCATTGATTAGACTGTGGAACCTAGGGTGGGCCCTAAACCTCTTACTTGAGTTTTATATAAATGGAACACAGAGAAAGAGTGCTGCCATTTTTACCCTGCCATGTGAGTAAGGACTCCAGGCTTGCCTACAGCCATAGGAAAACAGAAAAACCCCAAGAGAATGAGAGAGAACCAGAGGCTGGAATCAGCGGAGCAGCCGGTAACTGAAGAGACATAGCCAGGGAGAGACATAGCCCAGGGTGAGATGAGCCATATGTCTGATTGCCCACAGCTGAGCTCAGGGAGAAAGTGAGCCTTGAAGAGAAGGCAGATTGTGGCTGCCATTTTGCCTTGCTATGTGGCAGGAGTCCAGGATCTGCCAGCAGCTGACTTTTGGTGAGACAGCTTCTCTGACAATGCCTTAATTTGGACATTTCCACAGCCTTGGAACTGTAAGATTTTACCCTAATAAATTCCCATTATGAAAGCCAACCCTTTTCTGGTATTTTTACATTGGCAGCCTTTAGCAAACTAAAACACCATCTAAAATACTTTTTTATAGTGTTAGTGACTTTCTACTCTGACTAGAATATAGCTTTCATGAAAGCAGGGATTTTTGTCTTTGCTTAATATTTCTTTCATCAATCAATGAATGAAAGTTAAATACAAGGTGCTATGAGAGCATATACTCCAGTAATGACTATTAGAGAATACTTTTTTAAAATTAGGGAAGTTGTAGGTTCGCAGAAAAGTCCTTCAGAAAATACAGAGTGCCCATATAATCCTGTTACCACCCCCCATTATTAACACTTGCATTAGTGTAGTACATTTGTTATAACTGAAGAAAGAATATCATTGTACTGTTAACTATAGTCCATGGTTTATATTAAGGTTCCCTGTTTGTTTTGTGCAGTCCTATGTGTTTTTAAACTTTTTATTCTAGTAACATATATACAACCTAAAATTTCCCTTTTAACCACATTCAAATATATAATTCAGTGCTGTTAATTACATTGATAATGTGGTGTTACCATCACCACCATTTGTTACTGAAACTTTTCCATCATCCAAAAGAGAAACTCTATAAAATTTAAGCATTAACTCCTCATTCCTTACCCCACCCTAGTCCCTGGTAAGCTATATTCCAGTTTATGACTATGAATTTGCTTAGCTTACTCTAATTATTTCCTAATAATGAGATAATACCATATTTCTCCTTCTGTGTTTGGCTTATTTCACTCAGCAGGTTTTCAAGGTTCATGCATGTTGTTGTATCAGAAGTTGAAGGGGCTATGAAGCTGCTAGATAAGAAACGGTGAGTATAGAGGGAGAGACAGAATAAAACAAACAAAAAACCTCTCATTCAAAATATGTTGGAAAACCAAAATTACAAAAAAAGACAGCGATGGAACAAGGAAAAGAAATTGAAGTAAGAATATATAGCAAATGAAATTAATTTTACAGAACTATCTGATAAAAATTTTAAAATATATTTAGTAAGCTCGAACAGATCAAGGAAAGCATCTATTTAGAAAACAACAAGAAAGTATGAAAAAATAGGCAGAAGTGAAATAACAGGCAATAGGAAAAAGAATAAAACAAAATCAAATAAAAATATAGTTCTTGAGATTTTTTAAAAAATGGGTAAAATCTAAACTGGAGGAGTTCCGAGAAGATGGCATCAGAGTAGACAGGCAGAGCTTAACTATCTCAGAAAAACAATGAAGAAAGGGCCAAAAACTGTCTGAGGGACCTGTTTTGGGAGTCAGCAGATGAAGACAGTGCTGCACAACCCCCAGGAGGGTGAGGGACAGAGAGACGAAGAACCCAAAACAACAAGCATGAGTTACTAAACCTCCACAGTGACAAGGAAGAGCCCTATCCCCTACCCTCAAGATATTAAGCCAGGATAAAACCCCTGGCTCACTGTAACTGACTGAGAGGGGACTGTCGTCTTCTTCCCTGTCAGCTGTTACAAGGGAAAATGGACGGGGCAGTGGAGGGTGGAGTGGTTTCTCTTCAGTGAATTCAGCCAGCAGAGCCTGCTTTGTATCTCCATTCTGGCCAGACCAGAAACATGGGAAAGCGGAAGTTGAAAGAAACATCTTCCTGGAAAGGTTCGCCATGAGCACCATCTGCTGACCGACCAGGAAATTGCAAGGAGAAAAACTGCCTTTAGGTCTCTCTTTAGCCACTATTTCTGGGAGAAAACCTGTGTTTCATTAGTTAATCACTGCCCTGATTTTGATAACTTAACCTGGGCAATGTTAAAGACTCAGAATAAAATGAACCAAAAATCAAAGAAGAGCTGTGAAAATAAAATACTAGGCAAGAGAGAGAAATTGATGATCAGAGTAAATTTACCAACATATTTGGATGCCTAGATATAAGCAAAAAATTACAGGCCATACTAGGAAACAAGAAGAGATGGCCCAGCCAAAGGAACAAACCAAATATCCTGATGAGATACAGGATTTAAGACAATTATCAATGATAATTGCACATATTTCCTAAAACAATTCAAAGAATTGAAGGAAAATATGACTAAAGAGATAAAGGATATTAAGAACATACTGGGTAAACATAAACAACAATTTGAAAGCCTACAAAGAAAAGTAACATTATGGGAATGAAAGAACAGTAGATTTGAATTGCTCAAAGACAGAATTAGTGATTTTGAGGACAGAACATCTGAACTAGAAAAGACAGGAGAACAGAAAGAGAAAAGAATGAAAAAAAAATGGAACAGGGTCTTTGGGAATTGAATGACAATGCGGAATGCACAAACATAGGCATAACGGTGTCCGAGAAGAAGAGAATGAAAAGGGGGCACAAAGAATATTTGAGGAAATAATGACAGAAAACTTCCCAACCCTTATGAAAGACACAAATATCAATATCCAAGAAGGACAATGCACCCCAAACAGAATAAATCCGAAAAGACCTACTCCAAGACACCTAATATTCAAACTTTCAAATATCAGAGATAAAGAGAGGATTCTGAAAGCATCAAGAGAAAAGCAAAGCATAACATACAAGAGAACCTCAGTAAGATAAAGTGCCAAGCTCTCATCAGAAACCATGGAGGGTAAAGAGAGTAGAGTGTGCAAGCTAATGCTCAATATAGGCAAAACTCATGATAAGGTGGAAGGGGGTGGTGTGGCAGTGGAAGGGGGTGATGGTGGTGCAGCACCTCATCGGTGGGCCTTAGCCCGGAATAAATGATAAATGATAACCTATTTCCCCAATGCAACAGAGTTAGACTCATTTGTAATTTCCCTACATATGATTCTTCTACCCTTTTTATCTGAACCTATAATTAGTACTTTACCCATTAAATATATGTCCCAGAGACTTAAGTCTTTGGTCTGTTCATGTGCCAGTTGGGCCCTGAATCTTAGCAGAGTTGCAACCAACATTTACTCTCCAGTTTATTGGACTCACCCAGGACAACTAACAAGATGATGATGGACAACCCCATCCCAAAAAACTAAGAGTGTCTACAACTGCAAGTAAAACAGTTCCTTCAATTTGTCCCATAAGATCTAAGCCCCCTCTCAATCTGAAGCAGAGTGGGCATCAACATCTCTAAATCCTCAAGACTGAGGAGTGAAAAAACTTAAGAGGAGGACTGCAACTATGGACCAAAGTAGACTTATTATTGTAGTAATGGAAGAATTTGTAACATTGATATAAAGATAGTGAGGGGAGGGAGAGGGAAGATGGTGGAACATAGGGCATTTTTAGGGCTCTGGGATTGTTCTGTATAATATTGCAATGACTGATACAGGACATTATACATTTTATCAAAACCTATAAAATTGTATGGTGCAAAGTGTAAACCATGATGTAAACTACAGACCTTGGTTAGTAGTAATGATTCGATATTTGTCCATTAGTTGTAACAAATGTACCACACTAATGGGAGATCTTATTAATAGAGGAGGGTGTGGAGTATGCTGGAATCCCCTATACTTTCAATATAACAGTTCTGTAATCTAAAACTTCTTTAAAAATAAAGTTTATTATATGATAAAAAGTCTGCTTCCATCAATTAAATTATCTGCATGTTATAACATCTTTATGTTCAATGACCATGTGAGTCCTTGGTTTTTAATAACCAAAAAAATCTTTCTCTCAGGCATTCTATTTACTTTTTGGCCATTGCATCCTTTTGAAAGAGAGCTGGGCATTGCCACCTTGTAACTCATGTTCTGAACCTTTCAAACCCAAACTATCTAAATGTAGTCTGAGAATGAGAAAACTTTAAAGGCACCATGTGCTGTGCTCCCCTGTCCAAAAAGATCTGTTTCAAATGCACTATGGCAAATTTATTAACCCCTCTGTGATTATACTTAAGAGGGTCTCATTCTTTCTATGGTTTTCCCCAACAACTAAAACTGGTGAGTATACACCTGTACATGGTTTTTGTTGTTGTTGTTGTTTTATAGGAGGTACCAGGGATTGAACCTGGGACTTCGTACATGGGAGGCAGGCACTCAACAACTGAGCTACATCCATTCCCCTTTTATTTTATTTATTAATTTATTATTTATTTATTTATTTCTGCACATGATTTTTGAGTTTGTACTAGGAGAACTATAGGGCATCTGTTTCCTGTCAATAGGCTATCTCTCTGAAAATGATCACTATCATATATTAATTGAATCATGGTTCACAGAGCAATTTATAGTACTGGTGAAGGGAAAAGAAAGGAAAGGAGGGAGGGAAGGTAAGAATGAGGGAAGAAAATATCCAAAAGATATATTTCTTCTAATGGAAGAGCTTTAAAATTATGTGTACATCTATATTTAATTACAATCATTTAAAAATCAGTTTTGGACTAAATAGATAAAGGAAATTATTAATTGCATATAACAAAATTTAGGGTAGAAGTTTGTGAGTCTCAGAACTAAAAAAATATATTAAAAATTAGTTAACCTTCCAGAATACTGGGCCTTCTTATAAATATATTAGCAAAAGTTAACAGAATATAGCCATATATTAGCAAAAGTTAACAGAATATCAATCAGTAAAATCTGCCAGAAGAATCTACTAAAGTTGGAAGAGGAAATCAGAAGATCAAACTGCTTTGGGAAGAGATGCCTATTTTCCTTACCAAGCTGGAAAAATACTTTCCTTAAAAAGATGTCTTTCTGTGACTGAAACATAACTCTTACAATTTTGGCCTATGAGAATGCATGAAGATAGTCTGATTCTCTCTGACGAGGGAGCTGGGAGACAGTCATGTGCAAATGCACACTTGAGCACGAGGCAGCAAGATAAGACATCAACTTGCTTTATTCATTACATCGTAGTGATTAAATGCACGGACTGTGGCAGCAAGCTATCTGTTTTCAAATCCTAGTCCCTTACTTATTTGCTATGGGACCTTGGACAAGGGCCTCAGTTTCTTAATTTGTAATTGGAGGATAACAATAGCAACAGGATTGCTGTAAGGATTAACTAAGTTAAACCTTAGAATGGAACCTGGCACATAATAAGTGTTAATTATGATTAATATCCTGTACTTATTGAATCACATTGCTCAAAGATGTTTTTTTTTTCCCTTTCCTAGTATCTTCTGGCTCTTAGTAAAGGTAACCTTCAGCATCCCTGAGAGAGCTGGATGTTTGTCTGCCAATCTTTGGTAAATCAATGAATTGGATGACTGGATTAGATTCATGCTCTTTCACTCAGAAAATTCCTTGTCCTTTTGGCAGTAAGGCATGGTAGGGAAGTACAGGTCATTAAGATCCTCCCTTGGCAAGAATATACACTGTTATGGATTGAAACTTCTCCCCACAATGACACATTCAGGTCCTAACTCCCAGTCCCATGGATGTAAACTCTGTAAATAGGATCTTCAAAGAGCCTATTAAAATGAAGCCAATAAGACGAGTCCTTATAAGCAGAGGAAATTTGGACACAGTAGTAGGAGTGAGGAGGAGACAGAGACTGACTGCCATGTGATAGAGGCAGATAGTGAGTTATGGATTGCTGGCAAGCCACCACCACAATGCCACAGACTTTGGAGAAATCAGGTCTGCCAACACTTGACTTTGGACTTCTAGCTTCTGGAACTATGAGACAATAAACTCCTATTGCTTAAGCCAATTAGAATGTGATAATTTTTATAGTAGCCTGGCAAACTAAGACACATGTCTTCTCTGTGACAGAATAGACCAGAACATATGCTCTCTCCCAAATCCCACCAAGTAACCGTGGTTTCCTTGTCTTCATCCCAACTTTTATTGGTCCATAAGCTTTGGTCTAACTTTTCTAAGAGGACCTACTCATATGAAGAATGGTGTGAAAAAGGTTCTTTGTAAATCATGATATATTCTGCAAATACATTATTATTAATATTATAAGGAGGAGAATGGTGTATACACTTTGTGAATCCATTGACTTCTATGTCTACTTGCCAAAAATGTTCTAACTAATGATATATTTTTTATAATAGTGCTCTGAAGCCACAAGAGGGAGGAAACCCATTAAATTCTCTTTGAATGATGTAATGATTGCTTGAAATCCTGTAATGCTTCTCTTCTTTAGCCAAATAATTCTTAAAATCCCTTACCTACCATGGCTGTGTATCTCTTTTAGTAGGGAGGGAGCTTCTGCAGTGTTGTTCCAGAGGCTATCACAGAGAGACATACTAACACACTAATTAAACTTAATCAGCCTTCCAAACAGTTCCACCAAGAAAGCAGTTTTGCTCTTCTCACCGACATAATGAGCCCAAAACTGTAGAACTGGAAGAACCCTCAAAACGTCTTTCTCATAGATAAGAAGGAAATTGAGCCTCGAAGATTTTGTGATTCCCAAGGGCATACATCTAGGTAATGGCACATTTGGGCCAAGAAGCGGAGGCTTATCATTTCTGTGCTACTGCTCTCCCTTGTTATGGAGATGACTACAATAACAGTAATATGACTAATGACATGACTAATATTGATGCTCCATTAAGATTATTTTCCCATCACCTACTTTTCTCTTTGTTTACTGTATTTTTTTCTCTCTCAAGTCTGCAGGCCAATGTTTACTTTTCATTTATCTTTATCTCTTATTCATTTCAATAGGTATCTGGAGGAACCATACTGTCTACCACAATCTCTATGACATTAAGGGTTGAGTTAATGGTAGGTTTCCTGAAGGAAATGCACCTTGTATATGGTTTTGAAAAAAAAAAAAGTAGACATAGATAAGAAGAGGAAATGGGGGCCTATTGCAGACAGAAGCAACATTACAAGGAAATGCAGAAAGGAAGGACAGTGCAGGCACCATGCAGAAGATCCTGCTCTGATCGACAAGTAAGTAATGATGCCCTTGGGAAGACAGGGAATGAAAGAACAAAGGAGGGAGGGCCATGAATGCTAGGGTTCTAGAGCAGTAGAATGATGTCGTAAATGAAATAACTCAACTTTTATTTATTTTAGCACCCACTATATGCCAAACACTCTGCTTTGTACTGGTGACATGTGGCCAGACAGAACACAGTCCTTGCCTTTTAGAAGCTTATAGTTTAGTAATATCACTATATTATGTAGTAGAAAAAATGCTATGACACAGCTGGGAAACAGGATATTAAGTAAAATGAGAGAATGTTTCCTGAAGGTGGAGATTATTTAGATAAGTTTTGAACAATGAGTAGGTATTGGCTTCAGGGAGTGGATATTCCAGAGACAGAAATGGAATGTAGGGAGTAAGGAAGTAATTGTACTGTCAAAAGTTCTATATATCAATATTTATGTATACATATAAGATCTATAGACATCTCTTAGGCAGTATTTAATTTATTTACATATACCTCTCCCTACTCAATAAAGGACTCTGAGTCAATGACTAAAATTGAGAAACAGGCTGTAATAGATAACACAACACTATGCGAGCAAAGGGCCACTTCTTTCTCAGAACTCCTCCTGTCTATTTGTCAGCACATTTTTCTGACTTAACTTAAAGCCACTTGGAAATAATATCACCACCAAAAACATATTCTATATGTGATTTTTCTCCATTTTACTTTTTGAAGAAACTCATTAACCAAAATGGTAATATTACCACTTCCTTTGCTAGAATGGCTTTTTCTCATTCTTGAGCCATCATCACTGTAAAACCCATTTTTTGAAAAGACTAAATAAGATAAATATATGGTAACTAGTATAAAAACTCCTTGCTATTCATCTTCTCATGCAGCAATTGGTCACTATAGTGAGCAGGCCTGACAGTTTGCAGATTAAAATATAAACACTGGGCTTGACTCAGTTATGTTAAAGCCAACCATTTCTGACAGTCTCTACAACGTGATAAACACCGTCTGTCTACAGTTCCCCTGTATTTGAAAGTTATGACAAACATTTTGCTGAAATGTAAACAACTGACATCATGACTAGTGAAGCACTGGGCTGCAAATTTGTCTAAAATCAAGAAAACAAAGATCTTGTTTGACACTAGATAAACCATTAGTGGTCACCAAGGGAGCAGCTTTGGGAGGTCATAAGTGTTGTACATCAGTCTTCAAAAAATTTGTACCAGAGATATTGTCACAGCTTAGTTGAGGCAAGAACATGTAATATGAGAAACAAAAGAATTAGAAACCAATTTTTAAAGAAGAAAATTTTTCTCTTTACTCCAAAAGAGTCTAAATTGTAGCAGAATTTAAAAATCAATTAACCTTAATTTCTGTTTTTTCAGTGATTTTAAATGGAAAAGCATGGAACAAAGTTTATGTAACTCTAATTTTCTTTAAAAATGAATGAATTCCATACTTTCTTTTCCTCAGGTCTATGGAAGATGATTGCTATTACTCTTTCCTATATCTTTCCTAAAAAGTTATCCAAGTCCAGTGGGATGAATACTTTTGAAAACTTCAAGTTATCTTTTTTTTTTTTTTTAGATTTATTTTTATTTATTATACATCCCCCCCTTTTTGCTTGTTCTTGCTGTGTTCATTTTTCTCTGCATTCCTCTGTGTCTGCTTGTCTCCCCCTGCTAGGGCGACCTGCCCCCGCGGGGGCTTGCCTTTCTGCCCGCCTGCGGGGGCTTGCCTTTGCCCACGGTAGCTTGCCTTCTCCAGGCGGTCGGCCCGTTTGAGGAGGCCCGGGGACCGAAGCCGGGGCCTCCCATGTGGTAAACCGGCGCCCTACCAACTGGGCTATACAGCCAGCCCCCAAGTTATCTTTTTAATTAAGATGGCACTGCAAACCAAAGTCAATAATTTTAGTTTTAGAAATGAAAAAGTATGGTATTAATCACTGATTTTTATGCCAGCATATAAATGCTTACAATTCATACATCTTTATTTCTAGGCTTCATATACTTAGAGCTTAATATTATTTTTAATATGAAGAACAAATATAGTAAATTTTTTATTCCTAGATACATAAAAAGTTTTTAAAAAATGGAATAGAAGTCATTCAATACATGGTAACAAATCTATAAAGTCCAAAACCATGGACCTTAACTTGACTTCTTATAATCTACAACAAATACCAATTAAATTATTTTATCATTTTATCTGAGGTAATTCACACCGCCACTGTAGGACAAATTAAAACCTTAATTAATTTCTAAAATTTCTAATGGATTTATTATGATTATTCAACTTTAGTCATTTTACCAATATTCTGACTATGTAAAAATGCATTGCAAAGAACCTTTTTTTTTAATGATTGGAAAAGGCAGACATTCCTGCTATGCAAATGAAAACCAAAGAGTTTTCACATATTGCCTTGATCACATCAGCTTTATTCATACTATACCATTATATTTTAAAATATTTAAAATAAACACCACTATAATTTTGTAAAATGTGATTATAAAACCAAAGACAAAAACACCAATTCCTTTACCTAGTCTAATCCTCCCCACTGGTTAGCTCAGTCTTGTTTTTCAGAGTTAAACAGCTATACGTCAAGCCTTCTAAGGTTTCTTTTAAACCATAATGCCTGTCCCTGAACACACCTAACACCAGGTAAAGAGGGAGCTCAATGACACTGTCTAGTCACAGTCTAATTCTAACTTATATCTTGACCCTATCTGCATGACAGTTTCCATCCTTGTTGCTTTTTCATCTTTTTCTGCTCTTCTTTGCCCTTTGCACCAGACAAGGTACTCAGCCCCATTTTTCTACCTGAGAACCAGGCTACAATAGAATGGCCTAAGGTAAGTACTCTGTCATCTCAGATTGGTTCACCCTGGTACTACATATATGGATACTTTTTTTGAATGAAAAAAATTATATACACAGGGATATGCATATTAAAAAGCCTGGAAGGATACATTCCAAACTAGTAACAATAGTTATGTCTGAGGAGAGGGACTGGGAGGAGCATGTGAGCGGACTTTCACTTGTTTTATTTATACATTTCTGTATTGCTTATTTTTTCAATGAACATGTAGTATAGTAATAAAGATTATTTTTTTATATTTAAAAGGCTTTATGAATCTAAATATCCCCCAAACAGATGATTAGCCAAATAAATGATTATATATTCATATGAAAGAATACTGTATGGTCCTTAAAATCATGTTTGTAAAAGAATAATGAGGAAATGTTTATAGGTTACACATTTTCTACAACATATATTACTAGGATACTACTAAAAAAT
>PVKH010015435.1:0-16092 GCA_004027955.1 Chaetophractus vellerosus | reverse complement strand
AAAATAAATCACTTTTCTATACATTTAAGCAGCTCCCGGGAGGATGTCTACCTTGCATGTCTTTGATAGCATTTTCTTTGACTTATCTCTTTTCTATGGAAATATTCAAATGATCTCTTTTTTAAATATGTCTTTTTTCAACTAAGCATCATAAATCACTATGTTAGGCACCTTGGAGGATAAAATAGTAACCAGACTAGAATTTAGTCCTCAAGGAGATGACAATCTGGTAGAAGAAGGACATGAGAAAATATTTATATATTACAAGGCTGAAAAGGATGCATCACAAGGGAGCTAGGAAAAGAAGGACAAGTTTTCTGCTTGGACAGATATATTTTCTTGTAGAGAAAATGACATTTGAATGTTCTTTGGCTTGGGCTTTTTACTATTTCAGGTTCATTGTCTTTTCTTTAATCATGTCTTACTGTAACTTTGAGATTTGTTTGCCAGTTAAATAACTGGTACTCAAAAAGGACTTCAAATGAAAAGATCCCATAATTTCTTTCCATCTGTCTTAATTAGCTTAATATATGAAACTTAGACCAAGTTGACATTTTTCAGCACCTATTTGAGGGGTGGAATGTATTGATGTATCAGTGAGCAATATGGGCTTTTTCTTATCAGCAATCAGCAATACTCAGTTGGACCAAATAATCAGCCAAAGTATGTATTTTGTGTCACTTGGATCAACTGTTTGAATGACTTGATTTCTAACTTTTCAACTTGTTTGCTGCTGAACAACCATAAACAGGATCCCATTTTTAACTTACATTGGCTGTGTTTGTCGTCATGGAGTTTACTTCTCCGAGTAGTCTTGAAGTGAATAAAAGTGGGATGAGTTAAAGGGATTATTAGCAGCAGGTTTTAGTCATCATGTTTATTATAGCTGAGACCCACTTAGCTTACCATTTCCTATCCCTGCAGCATACAAGTACCGATGAAGGAGTCGGTGGGAATCACAAGCACGTGACGGTTGCATGGTCCCCCCGGGACTGCAGAGTGAGAAGGGTTAGAACGTTTGGCCTTCAAGGTAGACTTCTGAGGATGAGGCCGATTCAGTTGAGGAGAAGCTCACAAAAAGGAGGCGATTCCAAATTCTTCTCCAAAGCACAGTACCAGCAGTTTATACTTGAGATCCGATATTTAAGGCTTATTTGAAATCCATGCTGGAGGCTTTATTTTGATCCAGTGATGAAGGCACGTGTATCCTATCTGAGAAAAGTAGTCTACTTACACCAAGCAAATGAAGGGAGCCTTGGGCAGTATCGCAGAGTGCCACGAACCACTCCAAGCTACATTTTAACTACCACGGTGGAGACCCCTGCTTTCCACAGGAGTTTTCATTCACCTCCGAATCTCCAGCTAATTGCCTGACCCATACTAGATACTCAATAAATGGAAAATGACCGTGAAACCTGTGCTCTTTGATACATAACCAAACAGAAAGTGCTAGAAATGGTCTTTTCTGGTATTCAACAATTCAGCTCTTTAATTTAGTAAACTAGTTATTCTGATAGACTACATTAAGATTGAGTAGGGGGAGCCAATTTGGCTCAGTGGTTGAGCACTGGCTTCCCACATAAGAGGTTCCAGGTTCAGTCCCCATCTCTGGTATCACACACACACACACAAAAAAAGATTGTGATCTTTACATACTTCATAGATTAGATAACAAAGATTTAACTCTCTCAAAGAATTGTCACACAAACAGTACTCCCCTTGTGTTAATCCCTGCCCTTTATTTTACCTTTATGCCAAAACCAAGCTGAAGAAGATTATAATGAAACATCTCCCTGTTTAGAAATTAAACCTTAGTTAAATGGAATTTTTACTGACATCCTATATTCCCATCAAAATCCAAATAAAAAATTTTCAATATATTCTGAAATTAAGCTAGTCAGGCACTGTAGTTGAAGGTAGGTAATATATGGTGAACTGCCATCATTTTCTCTCCAAGTTTGGGTCAATGTATACTGCTTCGAAAGTAACATTAGATAATCTAATCAGAGCCGTGCACAACATTGTAATATCAGTGCCCAGACTGGGCAGCCTATTTGTTTGATTTAGTAAATTTCTCTCTTTGCTTTTATACACAGTGACCCAAAAAGAAATATTACTCCCGAGAGTGCCTTTGGGATTGTTTGTTTAAATTAAGTTTCATTTGGATTTAATCTTAACCAAATCTTTAGAGAGCTAAACAGGCTCTCTGTAATGAAGTGCTGTGTGTTCGAACCAATGAAAGATGCTGCCAAAGTGTAAGGATTCCTCTTTAAATGAGTGGGCTTCATAATGTTACACTTGGGTGGCACAAGCAGAGTGCTAGATGATTAGTTTATGGTCTAGATCATTGTATTTTTATTACACTCATAAAATCTGTGTTTCTCCTCATTTTCGTAATGGCTTCAATGAGCTTCTATACCTTCTGAAGGCACATTAAATTGTTATGTGATGAAAGTACCGATTTAGTGGAGCTAGTTTTAAAGCCTGGAAAGCTTAAAGTAAGACACATGTTTTGAATTCTCATCTTATTGTTGGATTTGCAGTAAGGAAATGGAAAGTATATGAGTTTGAGCATAATTCATATTTATTTGTGGGATTTTTCCTAAATATCTCAGTAGGTTCCATTAAATTCCAATATAAATGATACACTATGAGGTGCCTTAAGGATACTGACTATTTCTATCACATGGGACTACAAATCAATATTAAAAGAGGAATATATTGTGTACATGTCTGATTTTTAAAATATAATTTAAAGGGGGGATTTAATCACGTGAGCTAGGAAGAGGAAACATTTTCTGATTGTGATATGTGGATTTTTAAATAACAAGATCTTAATTGGATTGTTAGCTGTTTTTAAAAGAAATATAAGCTCTCCTGAATATTAAATTTACATCTAAATGCAGTTGCTTATAAATATTTCTGTGGATTTAATGTAATCCATTGCAGGAAAAGCAGAATAGTCTTCACTCTATAATTTAATATGCTAATAAAAGTCTACAAATAACTCATCAGTGTACCCCCATAGAATTAATGGTTTTTCGTAATTATGCTGTAGCGATAAATACAAAGGTTTACAGCCAGAAAGTTGTGCCTTGTGTTTGAAAAGAAGTTGGGTTGGAGTACTTTCGTGTCTTTTATCATTTCTATATATTCATATGGACACTCATTTGCTTATTGTGCCTCCGAGTTATTTTTTAGTAACTGTTCTGAATTTACTAAATCCGTATTAGATTTGTTTTCATCTGAATCATATTTTCTATATTTTGGTATAACTAAGTAAAATTCCAGGGGTCATGTTGCTTTCTGCAGTGTACTTTTAAAAGCAACCTTCGGAACATGCTTTTGATAGGATGTTTTACAAAGCAAAATGTTTCTGTAGTCATGCAGAATAATGACAGCTAGCAAAAAAGGAGCATGTCAACTGATTGCGGTTTGCTTCACATTGAGAAGTGAGCATTCTCGTAAGGCTTCAGCCTGCTGGTGAGGAGGAAACATCAGATGCCATATTGTATGTTTTGTGTTGCACTATGGAAAGTTTCCTTTACAGATCAAAAGTTGGGAAGCCAAACAGCTGAACAGAGAGCGGAGGAGGTTTTTAAAAGGCGTGGAATTAATTCACTAGATTTTTTTTTTTTAATATTTCATGGAAGCCTGCAAAATGTGGGGCCAGTTTATTCAGAGATTTGAAAGCAGCTGCAGAGTAAAAGTGTCTAATGAAAATGAAATAAATTTCCTGTGAATGGAATCAATTTTGATTGTGTGTCTGAGTGCAGTAATTATACATGTCACGCAGTAATTAGGCAGTCACACTGTGGCCACGGTGCCTTTCTTTGTCTGCAGATGGTCTGGGAGAGTGGCTGCGTGGTTATCGTCATGTTGACACCCCTCTCGGAGAACGGAGTCAAACAGTGCTACCACTACTGGCCCGACGAAGGCTCCAACCTTTACCACATCTATGAGGTACCTAAGCAAAGTACATCTGCTTGCAAAGTGGACAGTAAGCGTGTGGACAGATATCATACCGCTGACAGCATTTGTTAATCCCATCTGACCCAAGCTAGGGCCTAGCATCGACCAGTGTGAGACACGCGGTGACACTTGCAGCCGAGCCTGAAGTAGAACTCAGTGCAGCTCTAAGTCCCTACTAGAAGGAAAATAAGGGAAAGGAGACAAGCTGGCCTCTTTGCTGGAATAACAGGCCCTGTGCTAGGAAGGTTAGTACTTTCAGTCCTCGGCGTAAGCAAGAACCAAGCAATTCACGAGTATAGCTGTAAATAGAGATTCCGACTTTTAAAACAGCTACGTGGTTGTGAATTGGACTCTGGGGTAAATTGTATGTTTTTCATTTTTAGATTTTTATAAATACAAATGCTGACAGAAAGGATAAAAAAATATTTACCTCCACAGGGTGGTCCATTGAATCAGGTCCCATATAACAGGCCTCTGAATGGGGTCTATTTTTAAAAGAATCCCGCTATTATTCTAATTGCTTATTGATTTCTTTGGCTGAGCACTGTGGTCTTTCCTCAGCGCCGTTTCGAGTTTTGTGTATGTAGCATTTGACCTTTTTATTGGAGGATAACCTGCTGACAAGCTTATTTCCCTTGCTGGATTTTCTACCCACATTAAGAATGAACTAAATAAACTTGGGCATTTAAACAAGTACAAGAATGCATCCTTGGGTTCTGTTTTGCATTAAAATTAGTCAAAATGGTGAAGCCCCACAGTAGGAAGTATGCTAGAAGCTTAAAGATTAATCCTAAACCGCATAGTGGTAGCTTTTAGGTCACTGCGGATAGACTCAAACATGAAAAGTGACTTAGTGGCCATCCATGTGACTGATGTTGCTATGAGCCTTTTGTGTTTCTCAATTCGAAATCCAGGTGATGCTGTCTTGGATGGGATTTAAGTTACAGTGGGAATGTTTGGTGGATCATATTACTTTATTAGTGTTTTTGTTTCAAAGTATACATTTTTCACTGGTGATTTTTCTTGAAAGTTTGTATGACTTAGCATTACAAAAGGTGAAAACTGGAAAAGCTTTGGGTAATAACTTTCACTTTTCTAATTATTTGGCTACTAAGCTCCTGGCTGACATTTTAAAAAAAAGATAAAAACAAAGTTATCTTTTATATAAACAATGTTAAAATTGAGAAGGTGGGAGGAAGCCATTAAGCCAATTGCCAGCCCAGCTGTGATATAAAATGTATTATCTCTGGGGTATTTACCCTTCTCTCCTCAAGAGTAGTTTCATGTTCAACTACGCTTTAGACTCATGGTCCTTGTGCCTTTTTCTATTTTCCTTCCTCCTCTCTATCCATCCAGGTAAATCTGGTCTCTGAGCATATCTGGTGTGAGGATTTCCTAGTAAGAAGCTTTTATCTGAAGAATCTTCAAACCAATGAGACTCGAACCGTGACCCAGTTCCATTTCCTTAGTTGGTATGACCAGGGAGTTCCTTCTTCCACAAGGTCTCTTCTGGATTTCCGCAGGTATAACAAAGAGCCTAATAGCAGACTGATTGATTTATAGTACAGACATCAGATAAAAGAAAGCACAGTTTAATACCAGATTTCCTTTTTTCTAAGATGCCATTAATTGTAAAATGTACCATCTATTTTTTAATAACTGGGGGAGGTAGAGGTAGAGGTAGAGGTAGAGGTAGAGGTAGAGGTGAGTTCTATTAAGTGAACATGTTGATTGTGAGATGTTCCCTAGTTTGAGAGGTGTTAAAATGCAAGGGGAGAATGAGCATCTTAGAATTGTGGAAATATGGTCATTATTTTAATATGATTCTTCAATGATGAACAGTCTTAAAGTTTATATTTCACAGGATATTAATGAATAAATCCCAGGCTTTTAGTTTGGATACTCATCTGTTTTGATATACTGATGAGAGTTAACAAATTTAGGCCCAGATTCTAAAACTGATAATCCTGAATGAAAGCCTGGATATAGTTAGTGCAGGACTGTATATATTTTCTGTGCAATTTTATAACTGACAGTTTTTTTAATCCAATCTTTTGTTCATTCATTACTGTAGTCAGCTAGTCACCCAATAAGTTGTCTTTTATTTAACATGTATTTATTGAATTGTTGAAATGAATGCTAGACTCCATCTAACAGGAATACATTGATATTGCAGAAAAAGCAAAATTTAAACTGAAGCTTTGGTTGTATATCAAATTTGATGATAGCAGTTGGTTAGCATTGGCTGTTTAATATGGTAAATGGATAAATAACTACAAAGAAATTGGAGTTTTTGAGCAGCATTAATAACTAAGTTCTAAGTTCTAAGGTACATAGAACCTCTCTTAAGTTTAACTGATTAGGTATCTATTCACTAAGCAAAACGTAAATATTCAAAACAAGGAATTAGAAAATAAGGACAAAATATATTGATCAATCCAGCATTTTACACTATCATGAAGCAATTTGTATCTAAACAGTTATTCATCCTTGATTCTGCAGTTATTTAATTTGGAGGGGGGTTGAAAAGGCAAGTATCGTCTTAAAGCTGGGGGTTTTAGACTTATCTCTGCATTTCTTGAATTTGTATGTTACAGATTCTTAAGGTTACTACGATACTGTTTCTTTTGCCGTTTAGTCTACTTTGGAAAATGAAAGAAAAAAATTTATTTGAATAGTTCTTTGGATCAAAAAGCATGTGAATGAGCTCAAGGAGAGACATGAGTTTGGTGTCACATATATAATAGACATTCAGTGACTACTGTCCTAGTCCATCACCTCTCCTAGAGATGCAGATTATGCACTATGGATCCAGAATACTGAATGCATAGTAAAACAGTCACTATACACAATTCCTCCTTCATCCATCTTAATCTCCTGGCCACCATATATGATTTCTCAGTACAAATTTATTTCTAAAGCCATGCTATTTTATGTACCAATGCATAGGGTACATTTTCTGAAATGAAGTTTTCAAAAAACAGTCATTACTAGCAAAAAGATGTAGCTAACAAAGATGACGATTCATCTTAATATCCCTGTCTTTATGTGCATTCAGTGTGTTTGTATATATATATATGCATATGGGTATATTTATATATCCATATACATATATGGAAATGAACATATACATAACCAACCCTCTGTGTTTATAATTCATCATGAAGAAAAATTGGATTCCCAAAATTCCCTTGCCCCAGAGTCTTTGGAGATAGGACTTAAGAAATTTTGTTAGAAGAAGAGGAAAACAAGCACCCAGACGCTTTCTGATGAAAGTCGCATTTGCATCAAAAGGCTTTCCTTGCTTGCATTATTTGGTACTACCCAGTATTTCAGATGAGGTTGCCGTTCACAAACTGGACAATTGGTATATGTGGTCACTTTCTCAGAATGCGTTATGCTTAGACACAAATTGCTATTAAGTGATTTTTTGTAATGTAAAATAGCCTCCCAAATTTCAGTGATCCACAAGGTGAAGCCGTTTCTGAAGACACTGGTCATTTTAATGCTCCAGGATTTCTCATCTGACTTGGAACAATAGACCAAGCATTCTAGCTCTGGCCCACTGTGTTAGTCAGGCACTGAGATGTGTAATTAAATATTTCTTGAGCCCAGAGGGAGCACATTTACACTTTAAAGAGAAACTGCTAAGCTAAGAGATAATTAGCATCACATGTGAGGGCTTTGCTTTTTAAAAAAAAAAATTATATCTATCTATCTATATCTATATCTATTATTCTCTCACTTCTTGCTGTGTGCAATGGCATTTACTAACGCTGCTCACTGTAAAAATGGACAAACCCTTACTTTGCCAGCTAATTAGCGGTGGCCAGTGTCATTTTTGTGATGTTGCAGCTAGTAATATGAGCCCAGTTGCATAGTCACAAAAGTGATCATTGGAAACTGTGACTCTGCTGCAGGGACAATGTGGGAAACCCCTTTTCTGAGCCTCTAACGACCTCTGACCTTTGCTTGCTGATGGTTTGCATGACGATTTCTTTTTCACTCAATGACCCATGGGTTGGTTTGTATTACTAATCATTCTTTCTCAGTTAATTCCTCCTGTTGAAATATATATATTATCATTTTTTCTTGATGTTTGAGACCTTTTGCTTACTGATGATTTGTTCTAATAGAATAAAATGAGACAGCTGTGTATTAACTTCATCAATAATCTGTAGCCTATATCTTAGGTCAACTGGATGACAAATTTTATTGACTGTGATGGTTTTGCTTTTCTAATTTATGATATTTCGAGTTGTAATAGTACAAGTACATGGAGGTTTTTCTGTAAATAAAATTCTAAATAATAGTGCCAAATCAATATTTATACTACATGTTTCTTTGTTTGTGATTGTTTGTAAATAAGTTTAGCATGGGGCATGGGCTGGTATGGATATTAAAATTACAGCGAAACCTTCCTACATCTTGCTGAGGCAGCCAGTCACAACATGTTGGAGGAAATAATGTTTTAAGTATACCATAAAACAAAGACGGAAATTACAGGAGTGGAGAAGCCAGTGACAGCCATATTGGCTAGTAATTAGCTTTTCAGCAGTATTTCTTAGGAGGGGAGGTTATTCTTATTATGCTTCATCAAAGAAGGAGCTGACCGACTGTAAATGGGACACTGCTGTTCTCCCGACTCCTTACATTGTAAAGAAGGGTATCTGGTTAGACTCTCAAGCATGAAACATAACAGAATGTTGGAAGTGCAGAACTAAGGTGGTAACCACGATCACATTCAAAAGATTCAGCAACGGAGGAATTTTCAATAAAGTCTTCCACTGGAAGGGGAAACGTCTTTAAAAGGAAAGCCACCCTAGATTTGGTTTGCCAGTCAAGCTTGCTTGATTCTACTGACACACACACACACACACACACACACACACATGCATACACACGCGGCCTATATTAAGTTAGCAGGTTTCCCGTTCCTCACTTTTGAGTTTGGCATCTATTTTATCAGTGCTCAAATTCATGTGGACTTTATAACCTGTGTAAAAGAAAGGGAGATTTCAGAAGTGGAAATGAGTGGATCTATTTTCTCATCTGTTTTATTCTCAAAGGGCCAAGAACTTTTAAGGCATTTTGGCATGCAAGTGCTATTGATTTTAATAAGAGTTCATTTTTACTTTTTCTGCCTTTCCCCAAAATCTTAACATCACAGTGAATAACAAAAGAAAGGAAATGCTCTGGCAGAAATGAAAACCTAACTATTAGGGCACTAGGTGACTTGTTTCACCTACGTTTCTGAGCTCTATTTTTAAAGCATCTTTTTGTGTTCTGCAAGCTTTAAAATGGTACATATTTTCACAGATTAGAGAGCAGCCATAGAACAAATGTTGCCATGGAATGGGACTTGAAAATTACCCTTCTAGAGGTATTGTGGTATCTTAACTAGTCTACTAGTCTATAACCCTATTCCTTCAAGTTTCTTTACACTGATCAGGTTGGGAGATTTAGGTCTCTCTTCAGGAGCAACTAATTCCTTGAACTGCACAGAAAAATTAATTGGGGGTGGGGCGGGAACAATGACTTGGGTATTTGGGCTATATAATATTAAAATATCTACTCAATTCATCAGTCAGTTACTACACTCGACTTCCCTCTCTCCCACCCTCTCCCACCACCATTTCCTCTTGGCTTTTAGAGTTTTGTAGACAAAGCAACAAGGTGATTGGATTTTCATTTCCAACTGACTGTTTTCATGCTGAGTAAATAAGCTTTTGTAAAGGAATGTGACGTTTTCCCATTTCTAGTCCAAAGAAAAAATTTTTTCTGTATTGTTGATGTTCTTTTATTTAATTGTACTTATTGTCTTATAGTGTAGAAATTCATACAGCATACTTTCGAATACACCTCTTCATACATGTTTTCCTTCCAATAAACCAAAATTCAGTCTTTAATTTTCTTTATTCTGAAATATTTTACTGATAATTTTGATGCACTTTGTAAATATTTTTAGTTGTTTCACTGAATGAAAAAATGTAGCTTCTATGATGAATTTTAAATTAGCCCTCTATTTTGAGTTAGGGTTTGTATACAAAATCTTAATTCATGCTTCTAAAAAGGTTAATTTTTATACCTTCTGATCAAAATCTGCATAATGCAATTGTTTTAAACTCAAATTTATAAAATTGGAAAAGACTTCTCTTGACATAATTGAGGTTTCTCAGTAATTTAGATATCCTTACCAAAAAAACTGACATTAAAAAGGATCTTTAAGATAATGCTTTTTAGACAATACGGTACACTATATTCCAATGTTACGTCTAGACTGTAGGAAATTTTGAACATGAATTGCAAAACTCAAAAATCTCGATGAAGAATCTAGATACCCATATTACAGCAATTCAGATCAGCTGAAACAAAAGGAGGAAGAAAGAGAGAAGGAAAGGGTGAGAGAGAGAAAGAGAGAGGAGTGGAGGGGAGGGGGACAGGTTAAGCTGATTGACCCATTGACCTAAAGCCTTGACTTCTTACTTGTAAAGAAAGAAACAAAATATTGTGAAAATGTAAGAATTGTTTTTAAAGGCTTGTTTAATAATTTAGTAATGAAAAGAAAAATAAATCTTTGAAAATGTGTGTGTAATTTCTATTTTCTTTGTCAACACAGGCGATTACAAAATAATTTTAGACTTGGACTATGCATTGGCTAGCTAGTTATTTTGGATAACATAGAGTCATAGTACAGAAGTATAATTTTTATATTTCTTTTTATTTCAGAAAAGTAAACAAGTGCTACAGGGGCCGTTCTTGTCCAATAATTGTTCACTGCAGGCAAGTACAACTTTTAACATGGATTAAGTCATTTTTGCCACCTCAGAACACAAACTCTACAATTAAATCTAGAAGTCCAACTTTCTAATTGCTTGGTAAATATATTTGACTGGTACTTTGAAAGGAAACCAAAGATATAAACTTAGTTTTCTATGCAAATTAGCGAAATAAAAATGTGTACTTATTTCATTATACATGTGTAAAACGGTTCATTGTATTTTTTCTTTCTAGCAAGCCCCTGCGCTGAGCACTAGAATCGGTTTCCAAATGTTTGGGTCCTACTACCTTACTCTCTCTTCAGACTTCATGGTGCCACTGCATAAAAACATTAAGGCAATATTTTTGATCTATTGCATTATCTCAGCCACCAATATATTTACCAAAGGTTTGGAATCCTGTGCAGATGGTGAGAAAATTCTACATGACGTTCATGCATTTAGGGCCAATTATGAAGCAGGACAAGCTCTGTAATTACAAGAGTAGTGGCTACCTCCTAGTTTATTATGTGAGTGTAGGTCTTTGGATACAAATTCCAAATATCATATCCTTATGTAGGTTAAAACCACGTCATTAAGACTAGATGCACTCAAAGGAAACTCAACCTAACGTTACTCACTTCTACTTGACTTGGTCCTCAACTGTTTTGGTAAAGAACTCGTACTCCATTTTTCTTGAATTATCTTTTAGAGTATTCTTTTCTGCCTGGAATAAAACTCAAATCTGTCTCCAAAGATCAATCAAACACCAGGTGTGTCAATTCAATCAAGAAGCAGTGTGAGTGTGCAGGTGTGTGTATGAGTATTTGCATTATCTGCCTATGAGAGAAAGATGAGAATAGAGTATGTTTTGGTATCCTCAAAACTAGACTGGAACGACTTTTACCAATAAGTACACCAAAACAAGCTGCAGTTAATTGGGAGATTTTTGTGGTATGTCTTAAAATATTCAAGTGAATTCAAGTGATGCAAAACAGAGAAGTGAGAAAAATATTCACTAACAAGAAAGATAACTGTGGTCATTTTTAATGAACAGTGAGGATTAAGTGGTGAGCAAGCTTGATGCCCGCTCTTCTTTAATGATGCAGTGAAGATGTATGCATACGAAAGTACAATTTGTGAAATATTTATCTGTTCCAGCAGCTGCTCTTTCAACCATTTATTTGAGGAAACCTGTTTAAGTTAAACTCAATGATTCTTTACTATAAAAGATCAGTCTATAGGCTTACCAATGGATTCTTAGAATTACAGGTCAGCATACAAATCAGAAACTGAAAGCAAAAGGATTTGCCCTTTAGTCCCATACTTTTTGAAGTTTTGTGGGGGAAACGTTTATTTTTTCCTAAAGTCCCAATGTATTCTGCTAGGAGTATATATTTTTAAAAGGTCTTTATTTGGAAAGCTAATCAGGGATGTGGAAACGAGCCATGTTTGCGTTAAAAAGGATCCCTCAAACTCCTGACCCATCACCATGAGGAAAAGAAATGGTTAAACACGTTCCTTATTAAAAATTAAAAATGATGATAGTGCTACTTTTCTCCCCGAAAATGAATCTTCATTTTTGTTTTCATTTGCTACTGTTGAAACACAATTCAAAACATTTTTTACAACTCTAGTCCAGATGGTAAATATTCCAATTAGAGCTGGTGGGTTGAGGAAGAAATGAAATGAGAGTGCTTATTTTGAGACTATGATTAAGTAACAAATGATATGACATTTCTACTCTTGAGAGGGAGTGACATGCGTGAAGAAAGGGGAGGTGTTTGCAACACATCACCCATAGGCCCCAGCGTAAGCTTCTACCAGCAAAGGCTGAACCTCAAGAATTTCTTCACTTTGCTCTGTAGATTATCTTGCAGATATTTTAAATACAAATGCCATCAACTCTGAAATACTCAAACATTTCTTTACCTTTTTTTTTCCCTGACAAAATTTACATCTTTGGCCAAAGAGGGGGAAGAAAAGGAAGAAAGAAACAAATTTACCCATGCACAGCAGTTAATCCCTTACAAGCTGCCTGGATGGATTAAAGCTTTCTTGTTTTTCTTCTCCTTCTCCTGCCACATCTTCCTTCTCTCTTCCTCCTTCCCCCTCTCCCACCCTCATGATTTTTCTCCTTGCCGCTTTCTTCCTATCTCTCTCGAATTCACAGGCTTCCTTTCCTCTCGCTGGCCCCACTTAAACGTAGAGTGAGACAAATTGTTGCTAGCTTTTTTGTGTGTTCGGCTTAACTGTGGACAGACAGCATTTTTATTTTCTCTCCTTCTGTTGACAGTGATGGCGCTGGAAGGAGCGGCACCTACGTGCTGATTGACATGGTTCTCAATAAGATGGCCAAAGGTGAGACTCAAAAGCCTGGGCTTCTTTGTTGTGCCTGAGATACGCCATGGCGTTGCTATGGTAACATAGGGTGTAATAGTCACAGAAGGCCTTCGAAAGAATTAGAGGATTGTTGTCCCTTTCCTGAATCATATTAAAGTTATTTGCAGCAAGTACATTTTTGAGGTTCATCTTTTGTTATCACGCTCTACCCAGTGTACAATGGTCGTTCTTAGTAGTTATTTGACAAATTGATAAATATTCGTCAAATAAATTATGATATTAATATCAATATTGATAGAATGCAACCTTGGGATTTTTAAATGTTGTCCTACTTCAGAATATCCTTACAGTATATTGCATAAATTGCCACTGTTATTTAAAATTGTATTTGAGAAGTATGATTTATGTTTCATTCCAGAGTCATACAACTAATCTCTCATAGTAATTACCTTCAAATATAAACCAGCTTATCGCAAATAAACCTTAGGAACACTTTTTTTTTCCACATCTTTTCATCTGACTGAATCTCTCT
This sequence comes from Chaetophractus vellerosus, assembly GCA_004027955.1. Classification (NCBI taxonomy): domain Eukaryota; kingdom Metazoa; phylum Chordata; class Mammalia; order Cingulata; family Chlamyphoridae; genus Chaetophractus; species Chaetophractus vellerosus. Next base: position 2,487 of record PVKH010015435.1, on the reverse strand, counting down.
GTACTCTTAGGGCTTTTCCTCCCAAAAGACAGCGTACAATATCTTAGACTTAAAGCATTATAATGTTAGAAAACACTCAGAGCAACAGCAGTATGTGGAGGCAGAGCTATGAGTCGGTCCCAGTTCTACCACTGATGAGTTTTTCACTTTGGGCCAAGCTTTTAATCTCTCTGGGTCCTGGCTTTCTCAGATGAAGGTGTGGGAATTGAGGTAGTAGGGCATTTCTCAAAATGTAAGCCACAGAACACCAAACCTGTAAGGTAGTGGCTTTAAAAAGAAAAAAAAAAGGGAGACCAGAGAAAGAGCTCCATTGTCAAATACATTTGGGGAAAGATTCTTATTCAGTTGTCTCTTGGAGAATCACAATGCACGTTAGCATAGTAAAGGCTCTAAGAAGCCCTCCAGTGAGGAAGCTTGTTTAGCTCCCTTTAAGCCAGCATTTCCTGAACTTATTTGACAAGGATAGTAACACCTGTTACTATCCCATGGAACCAGGGTTCTGTGGGCCAGACTTTGGGAAACATTGAGGCCGGTGTCATTTTTCTGGCTTCTTTCCCAACTGTGAAAAAACTGTTTTATCTCAACACTCACACAGGCACATTCAACAAGCGCGTGCACGTACTTACGTAGAGACTTCCGTCTTTCAAAACATCCCAGGCAGCCACCCAGCCTTCATCCTTTGCCCTGCAGTAGGAGCAGATATTAATAATAGAAATGAGTTTCTATACCTTTTTGCACAAATGCCAGCAATTCTAAAATAGGCCTTTTCCTTACTCCATTTTCTTCTAGCAGAAAAATGTAACATATCTTTAGCCAAAGGCTCTAAGTGTGGAAAGATAAAATAATAGCCCACCAATTTACACAAGCAGACTAGCTAGCTTAACTAAATTATCTAAAACCCTGCAACTAGTTACTATGGAACTAGAACCCAAACCCAGAGCATCTGGGCCTGACCCAGTGCTTTTTCTGCACACCACACCCGATGTGTCCAGGCTTCCTTTGCTGGCTGCTGAGGAGAGAATTGAAGAAACTGTTAAAAATTGTTTTTTGTACCACCAAATATTATTTCCGACACCCTAAATTCGTTTAGTGCCGGAGATGTAAAAACAAACAAAAACAAAATGAAAATGTTCTGATGTTGCTTTTAATAAAGTTTTCTTTTTTAGGAAATAGCACAGCCCTAACTTTTTAAATTAAATTTAAATTTTTTCCCTTGTGTAGCACTGCTGCTATGATTCATCAGATTTCATTTGTAAGTTTGCAGTTGTCGTAACATGGAACCATCATTGGAATTTTTATATTTTCTGCCTCTATCACCCACTCTTCCTTCCCCGTATCTCATACATGTAAACATTTTTCTTTTATTTAACAATATAGATGGTTTTACCCAAAGGTTTAAGACCATGCTCTTGTTTGTGAAACAATGCAAGACAATAAACATTTATTTCAAATGGGAACTTGCTCCATACAAAGAAAATGAGCAGAAGCAGGTGAAATAGATGCAGATATTGTCTCAATATTTATTGGGATTATTTTGGTCTCCACCAAGATAATATGGTCTAACTTGGATTTTAAGCATATGTAAGTTAGTTTCATAGGAAAGTGAATGAGAAGTATGCTCCAGTTCAGGACTTTGGCCCTTAAGATCGGGTTGACTTCATTGTCCAAGCAGTAAAGAGTGCCATTTATTGACTCCATTGTACCATGTAATGTCAAATTCCATTTTAAGTGTGGGCTCAGTGTTAAACAATACAAGGCAAGTCATGTGAAACTGGCCAAAAAGGGGAGTCACAGGATTTTATCGAAAATTGGACACCCCCCATTTTGTTCTTGACCTGCTCCCCTCTGCCGACGGGCTGTGCAGTGGGAAATCCCCGGACCTGGAGCTTGGGCCACCGTTTAATGAGAGATCAAAGGGCAGAGCGGGCATCCCCGGCCGGCCGAGGTGGGCCTTTCCCAGGCCGCCACACTGTGAGGCGGCCAAAGGTTTTGTTCTGGCAGGAATCGAGGCCCGGCCTGTGAGGCCTGAGCTGTCTTTGTCTGGCCTGAGAAGTTTGAGGCCCAGGTTGCAGATCCAGTGTTCATCAAATGATCAAAGGCCTAAAGCCCTGGACATGAAACCTTTCTTTCCATTTCCTTTTCTTAAAAAGAATGAATTGCACGAGGACCAAAGAATGCCATTCCCAAAGCTTTTATGTGCAGTGCTAGCACTAACTTTAGAGTCCTTCAGTTCTAAACGTAAAAATGTAAGTGCACTTGCAAGCTGGGCCCAGCTGCAACCACTGACGGCATCTACCAGCATTTCTTTCAAAAAGGCTTTTAAGGATTAAGGCCTTCAGGCCTATTTTAAGGGCTTTTAAGAATAAACTTAGAAGAATTTCAATTCTTTTTCCGCTGTCTAGTTTATTAGCAAGTAGACAATAATGCATTTTGAAATCAAAGTAAATAGGCTAATGCATTGCAAAGGACTTTTTAGAGGGAAAGTAG
>PVKH010015434.1:0-16092 GCA_004027955.1 Chaetophractus vellerosus | reverse complement strand
ACCTGCCCACAAGCGGGGCAAGCCGCCTGCACAGTGAGCTAACTCGATGCGTCACCGCAGCGGGGGGAAGACAAAGCAGACATAGAAGAACACACACAAAAAAATGAACACACAGCAAGAGCAAGCAGAAAAGGGGAAGGATATGTAACAACAACAACAAAAAAAGCCTACGGTAGGTCTTCACTTTAAATTTAAAAGTCTACCGACATACAAAGGTAAGGTGTCAGTTTCTTATTTTATGTTCTCAACAGTATATCTCTATAGCTCCAAAAAACTTTTGGTTAATAGTTATCTAGAATGACATTACTTTAACAAATTACAACAACAATTTCAACAAAAGTTAAAGTTAAAAAAAAAGTTAACTTCAACAGTTAATTATACATCTGTACATATTTTTAAATTCTGAAGGTTGGACTTACTGACACTATGCACAATTCAATTAATTCACAGTGGCTAAAATTTTAAACCACTAAGCTTTCAGATACTTGAGAAAAAATTTTAAATTAGCTTTAAAATGAGATATTTTACTGCCAAGAAAAAATAATCCCATTAAGAACTTTGTTTACTTTCCCAAATTTTAAAGGATAGTATTTATTTAAAATGTTAATTTTAATTTTATAAACATTTATTAAAATAATTAATATTTATTGAGCATTCACTATGAAACAGGTACTCTTCTAAGCATGTTACATATATTAACAGTTAATCTCCACAGTAACCCTTTGAAATAGATACTAATATAATCCCCATTTTACTGAAGGGAAACTTGAGGAGTTAAGGAATTAAGTTAACTGCTCAAGAAGACAAAGCCAGGAAGTAATAGAGCTGAAATTTGATGACTTATTTCCCAGGCAGTCTTGCTCCAGAGCCCATGCTCTTTACTGTAAGTTACACAGCCTCTTGTGTACCAAGCGCTATGCTTGGGACTTGGAATTCAAACTTCAAACAAAACAGTTACTGTTTTCAAAGAATTCACAACTATCTACATATATATAACCAACAACACTTCTAGTGATAAGATAGACAGTAATATGATCCAATTGCTATTAGAGCTCAAATTTGTATAACTAATTCCAAAAGGGACTATTCACAAAGAAGATGACATTTGGTCTGTCTGAAAGGGGCAGCAGACTCAGGGTAGGAAGGAGGAGGCGGAAATGTAAGGCTAGTAAGGTCAACTGGAACCTGTTTGTGAAGTGCCTGTGAATGCCATCCTATGGAATTTAGATTTGATTGTATAGTAGGCAACTGAGAGTCAAAGGAAGAATCTTTACTATGATCAGCCAAATGTTTTAGAGGAAAAACAAAAACTTTCCAGTGTTATTGATGACAGGGTGGAAAAGGAGAAATATTGGAGAAAATAACATGAGTTAGAAAGCTACTGGGATAGTCCAGAGAAATGAGGAGGCTTGAAGTAGGGCAGTGGTATGGAGAGGAGAAAGAATGAAGATTCATTTCCTAAGCCTAGAAACAATCAATGGGAAGGATGAGAGACTGAAGAAGAATCAAGGCTAAATCTGAAGTTTCTAGCTTGGAAGACTAGGAGGAAGTGATGATATTCAATAGAAACAGGAAAAAGTAACAAGCATTGAGGAGAATTGGGATGTGGTTCACAATTTAAGATACAGTTGATACTACAAGTCTTGATTTTTATATAAAAAAATCCGTAACTTTATGTTATGAAATACAAAATACCAATGTAAGTTTCTCAACCATGTTTATTTTGGCCTTTTCCTACTATTTTTTTTTTTTGCTAATACTAAGCGTGGAAAAATTTCTGCTTACAAAGTATGACCTAAAATAAAAAGATCAACCTCCCCAAAACCCAAAAGCACTGATTTATTTACTGTATATTATTAATGTATGAGGGTTAAGACTTTGATACAGCTGTAGCTCCCACTTTGATGTCAGCAGTGGAAAGAAATACCATATCTGCTTCTGCACCTAGTCTTAAAGAACATATATTTTTAATACCTTTGAAAGTGTCAAATGTCACTTTAGACATATTTCTTGCTTTTCTCAGAAAATCAATAGTTTATTTGATATTTATATTACTATTAAAATAGCCTTTTAAATTAATACTTTGTTTTATTAATACCTACTTGAGTTGTGTGAATTTAAAACAAAATAACACATTCAATGTGATAAAAGTCCAAAGTTGTAAATATATATAACTTCAATAAACAATAGTAATGTTGTTTTAATACAATAATCTCATTGTTGTGCAACAATTTAAATTGTTTTACTTCAAATTGATATTAAAGAAGAAAAACATGAAAAAGTATTACATTTTTCTTAAAAATTAAATGTAGCATTTTTCAGGTAATGTTCTTCCTCAAGGTGATAATTTCTATATAAAGCATAAAGTAATTTCCTTCAGTTATTTTATTTAAAAAAAACACAGGATTAAGACCAATCACTTCCTTAATAGAATAACTTGTAATTCAGTAAAATATAGCAAGGTTAAGAAAGCAAATAGTTAAGGTGATAAAGGTGGATAATTTTATAATCTACAATAAAAAGGCATTCTGGTAAATTTTATGAGATGCAGTTTGTAGACATACATCTATATTGTGACAGAATTATATAAATGTAAGACCCCAACAGTTAAGAAATGTAATCATTAAACAACAACAATAAAAATAATTTTGCTGAATTCACAAATTAAAATACAGAAGTTTGGCCAACAGGTGGTGCTCAATCTCCATATATAAAGAAAATAAATATTCCCCAAATGCATTTTTAGTACAGTGAAATAATTTTCATACTGTGCAGCAATTCTAAAATTTAAACATCAGAAAACCCAATGCATAAACAACATTTTTATTGTTTCTACTGTGTAGAAGAAAATAATTTTGGCTACTTTCCAAAAGAATTTTAAGACTGATACAGATTGACCGTTCATTCATCTAGAGAAGCCTTTGCTAAAATTCTTTTTTAAATGTTGCTAAAATATGTTAAAAATTAACATTCCTACATTTAGTATTGCAAAAATGTCATGCAACTTAGAAATAAACTTCAAAAAACTGTCCCAGTGTTCAAAAGAATTAAAAAGTAACTAATTTTAAGTCATTTTATACCAACTTAATTTATACTTACTATCTTTCTTACTCTCCCAGGAAGCATATTCTATCACATTTTAATGCTTCACTAGAAAAACCGTTTTATAATGAAAACAAAAACTATTAAGTTCAGCTAAATCAGAATCAGTATATTTTTGAAAATCCAGGCTTCCTTGGTAGTATTATATCCTCTATTTGTGAAACAGCTTATGAACCAATTGTCTGGCTGAAATCTAAAAGTAAGCTCCTCTCACCAAAAATCAATGTTGCTACTTCTTAACAGAATGATGATAAAACAGTTTAACTTCTGAATTACCATCATATTCAAGTAGGATGTATATGATTTCATTTTAATCTATTATATAACTTTTTTTTTCTTCATAGGGGAAAAAGAAACACCAAGTCCCTCAGAAACTGCAAAATATAGCATCATACGATAGAAAATATCCCAACACAATAATTTTTACTCTACTGGAGTTACAGTCTCTTGCTACTTAATGTGAAGATAAGAAGGAATACAGTATATTCATTATTTAAATGGCAAAAAAAAAAAACCCAGAACAAGAAAAACTACTTGCCTGTATAAAATCTGCACAGAAACGTTATTTTACACCATTAGTCAAGGGAGATGAATAAACAGGATAGACGTGTATTTAAACCAAAATAGAAACAAAAGGTCAATGGACTTCTGGTTTTACTCAGAGTCTAAAGCCCTAATTAGCCTTTACACAAATTAAATGCCACTGATTACTTAACTCACCTAATGTTGCTTAGAAGAAATCAACTCAAATTCAGCCAGAGAGATGAGAAACAATGTTGTAATCATAGAAAAAAACAAATGAATTTTTAAAAATAGCAAAGTTCTCAATCAACACAAAACATAATTCATCCCTTGATAATTTACTACCTTTCTCACACAAAATATTGATGGAAGTATCAGAAGTCTTAAATTCCCGATTTATTCTAGTTGTTTAATCTTTAGATGCATGCTTATTAACCACATCATAATCAAAAAACCTAATTTAGTTCTTACATGTTTTCAAAATGAAACAAAAAATGTTAAAACTTAATACTTCAGCATTTAAATGTATATATTTATTCTTCCAGTTTATAAAATGAGTTTTTTCTTCTATATTCGCTTTGAAATTCTAGTACATTGCTCTAAATAAAACATTAAAAATAACTTTCAGCAATATGGCAATAGTGCCAATGTCTGGTAGTAATGCCAGCATTTCAGTGAAACAGGACAATATAACATTTTTCCTCTAGTGCCTGCCTCTATTACCTAACTGCAAATATTGAAACCTAATTTTAACATGAGTACATACATCTGAAAAAAGTAGCCAAATTTTGTTGCTATTCTAGGATACCATCTGATTTATAACAGTTTTTAAGGTTCTCCAATATTGTTAAAATTAGTCAGGAGTCTACTGAATTCTTGTTTTTCTTTTAAACTGATAGCAGAATGGTACCTTTATGACGCACCTAATTACCAATTTGCAACTAGTTTAAAGCTCATTAAATAAATCCCTCTTGTTCTTCCTTAGTAAACCTAAGAGGTTCCCACCCCTCACCCAATGTAACATTAAGGTTACATTAATGTCAAAAAAAGGTCAGCATTTTGAATTCCAGAATGATAATTTCTATTTTGTACATTTTAATTCCTGCATTTAATAAAATACGTTCCCAGAACAACGTTTCAAGCTGTTTTCTCATCTCTATCTACACAAGCAAGTTTACATTAAAGAAATATGTAGCTGAAAACAAAGATACACTGGGTTTTAGAGACAGGAAAATGCTAAAGTCACAATGTAAACCTTATTGGATGAGAGAAAAGCCAGCAGGTAGGCTCATTTCTACATAATCCTTTCATTTTAGATTAAGATATATATTTACTATAGAAAACTCACTGTTTTTTACTTTCCAATGGATTACTATAATGAATACCTATACTCTGAAATGCAGAAAATATAAAAATAAAATTAAACATAAACAAGGCCAGTCTGTCCCTGTTCATGGATTGGCTGCTTGTCCAGTAATGCCTGGGTCCCTAGGTAAGTTATCCACTCTGCAGGAGCTGATTGAAGCAGTGCATGTGAAATTCAGAAGGCTCCAGAAGGAACTAAATAGCGTGGACACAATAACACGATAAAATGTCAGTCGAGAATCTGAAAAAAAGGTAGATGTCACGGAAAAATCATTAGATATTTCTTCCCAGAACATCTGAAATGATGGGTAAATGAACCTAACTGTCCAAATTTAGGCCCTACATTTAAAAGTTTCAGGAATGGATTTCTTAAAGTTCAAAATGAATGTGTTCATTTTACAGAGAATTCTGTTTACAATTTTGAGTTTGCATAATTTAAAATTTTGAAACCAGAAACAGGTAGACATGTATCAGTGGCTCACTTGAGATTTTAAAAAACATTTTAAAGTAATCATTAGCCCTGCTAATAATTGGATTAAATGATTTAATACTTGCATCCTTGACTCAAAAATTGTTAGGAACTTAAAAACTAGAATAATTTTTAAAAGTTATTAAAGAATTCCTTGGTTAAAATAAAAACCTATAGCACCAAGAAAAGCATATGTATATATACCTTCAGTATTTAGATATGGAAGATTCTTTATATAGACACCCACACTATCTTTTTCAAGGTGGCCTGATTTAGAAACAAATGGGGGGGGGGGTTGTGATTTTTTTTCTCATATTCAATTTTTTGAATTGTACAACAAATGCTTCCAAAAGGAAAAATTATGGTTTTAATTAAATTATCCAAGCAGTCGTTAAAAATTAATGTCTGTAAAAGATTTCTTTTATATTGCTTAATTATCTCCATTTGGAGATTTTTCACTGTAAAGTAAATAAGTTTAACAATGCTCTATATAGAGAGGAGATATATTCATTCTATGTGGTTTTGTTTAGTTTTATTTTGCTACAGTAGCAATTTGAGAAAACCTGGAGGGCACCTCCGAGACCTAAAAATTATTCATTAGTATGAAATAACTCACTTAGCTTCTTTTTCCACAACAAAAAGGCAACAGAGAGAAAGGAAGAAATAAAGATCTGTATTTCTGACTACATTTTTATTACCTTGAATTGATATAATGAAGGTCTACGAGAACTGGTGTGTGTGCATGTGAGTGTGTGTAAAGTTCTGCTAGTTTCAATAAACTGATGACTCAAAAAATGATTTATAATGAAAGATTCTAGTTAGTAAAATAAAATAAAAATTAATATGTATGCATGTATATGAGCTAAGAGTTCAAAATATGGTCTATTATTAGGCAGAAAGTAAAATATAGTAAAAACACAGGTACAATAAAAAGCAGTAAACTTTATTAGAGTTTCACGGATGTGATTCAGGTGGTTGGGCGTCAGTCTACCATATGGAGGGACCTGGGTTTAATCCCCAGGACCTCCTGGTAAAAAGAAAAAGAAAAAAAAAGTTTCATTTTGTGAAATCAAACTGATTCATTAAGTGATCACTATAAAATTTTAATTATAGCTTTCTTACCGCATTTTTTGTGCGTATTACTGAATTTAAGACAAAATTAATATAAGACTCAGGGACCACTGAATTCTATTTATGCTACCACTTAATTTTATGACCCTTGGCTTTACTTTGTTGCCCAGTGTTTTATTATCCAGTTTTAACATGGAGGTGTCTGAAATAGTTTAAGAGCCTTAAAACTATTAATTCTTATTAATAAAAGGGAGCTTTAAAAACAGGACAAGTCATCGTTTCTTTGAAAACTGTTGGCAAAGTTTAAGATGTGAAACAATTTTAAGCCAATAATTTTACTAAATATTTTTAGTACATATTTGCAATGGTTTATCTATGTTGGAATACTCTTAAATATTTCTTATGTAGCTTGAAAGTACAATTCTAATGGGCAAAAATGTGAATACTTATGTTAATTACTATTACAATGCAACAGAAATTATTGTGATAGGTTTTTTTATGTTTCGTTTTGTTTTAAATTGGCAGTACCACAGATCTAGCATCAAGAAAAAAGACAGAAATTGGAGAAATACTTATTATATGGAATTTAAGTGACAGTACTTCATTATTCCTGCAGAATGTATACTAGTAATCAGTATAAATGGAATATGCTAATAATTACTTACTAAGAGACATGATTTTTCTATTTAGAAGAAACATCAAAATTCTGGAAACCAAATAAAGGTCCGCATTTCAATTCCCAGAATGATAATTTCAATGAATTTTATAAATACCTATAATAATTTTTAACTCTGCTATTAACAAAATGCTTAATGGGAGTTACAAGTGTTGATATAATAAAACAGCATAACTAATTTCAAGAATACCTCCTAGTGGGACAGGCAATCCAACCATTTCTCATGTCGTGATTGGAATATGACATTTCTGTGCTCCAACCCATCATAAGTCTTTCTGAAAAACATGCCACAAATTTGGACCAATCAATAAAGCAGTTGGTCTAAGGCTAATTTATCCGAAAATACAGATGTCATCCAATGTTACTAAATTGATATATCCAAACAGAAACAAAGTTTACACTAAAATAGAGACAAAGATAGTATACGGATTATCCCTATATGACTATAAAGTCATCATTATTCAAAAATACTTCTTTGAATACATCAAAACATTAAAACCAAAGGGGAATTTTCTCAAAAAAGGAGGGTAGGGTGGACGGAGCACTCTAATCTTGGTTTATGGAATAACTGTTTCAAACAAAATCCCAAAATGTAAATTAGGAATATATATTGCTTTCTAATTCTACTCAGTTTAGTCTTTACTTAGAAGCTTCTCTAAATGAGGCTTTAGCCTGGGAAAATAGTCACTTTCAAATTAACCCTTTTCTAAAGGGAAACTAGCCTATCATTGCTCAGGCTGAGAAAAGCCTTGGAAAATTAAAAGTATCAAAATATAAATTCGACATATAAAACCTGAAAATTTTCTTCTACCAAACAACTGTAATGAAGATAATTTTCCTCATCAAACCCTTAACCTAATTGAATTAAGTAATGTGTTTATTATTTTAATTTAAATGATTTTACTATATTTAAATATACTTTATCCATAGGATCTTTTTTACTACATAGGATTTTAACGCAAAATGTTTTGTTCAGATATTACATATATCACATATATACACTAATAGTTTTTTCTATAATGTTCTCTCTATGAAATTCATATCTAGATATGCCTCACTTTTAAGTAAAGCCTATTCTGAAAGATAAATCAATGGTAATAGTTCAAATAATTTTTCATTTATAAAGAAAAGCCATAGAAGTTCTTCAAGCCAAAAATGCCACAACTAAATTAACATGTAGCTCAATTTACGAAAAGGATATTTTACATTCACTTTCTAGAATACCTAACATATAAAATTGCAAATTCTACCATTTTAAGAAAACAATTATACACAAAATTGTACAGCTTCACTATCACTTTCAGGTCCCTGGTACAAACCCAGCTAGTGTTAGTAACACGGCAAAATGCTAAAGCCTTAATATAAACATTCTTCCTAAGGCTTGGAAAGATCATGAGACTCATATATAGCAATGCTTCAAGTTATTATCCTTTTACTGACTGTGTTCTCTAAATTACCTGGTATAAGACTCATATAACAGCCTTGGGTTGAACCATAATATACAGCTAAAGATATGTAGTAAAATAAGTGCATTATCACAATAAAATCGTAAATTGATGAGCCCCCTAAAACACACTTCTAGTCCCAGCTCCATTCTACCTGAACAGATCACTTCCGCCAAAACAGAGAGAAAGAAAGAGAGAGAACACACATAATACCCATTCCTCTTTTTCATATTTTGGTATTCTAATTTAAGGCTAAATGCATACAAATAACAAGTCAAACTGTTTTCTTTCACTATGACAAATAATTCTGAATTGAAGGATGAGTTTGCTCAACTACCAAATAAAATATATGTATTCAAAATACTACTTTTTACTTCAACAAAAGACTTCACACATTTAAAATACTGAGTTTCAAAGATGTATTTTAACAACAGCGGCAATTTTGAAAGTTTGTTCCAAGGACCAATTCCACCCCGTAACACCCACAAACACACCACCAGCGCAGGGGATATGCAAGGTCAAAGCTACGTTAAAATAATACTAACACTTTATTTACCTTTTCTACTCTCATTCTTTTAGTATACTGCAGAATTTTCCAGAGACTACATGACTTGTGATAACATCATCACCCTAATGATAAATGGAATGTGAACATTTAAAATTTCTCATTTTTATTTTAAATATGAAAAATATCAATAGGTAAAATCATAAACAAAACCTATGAAAATATGAACATATTTTAAGAGTGTAAAGGAAGTTCATAGACCCAAGATCTGAAATTTGGTCCCCCAAAATTCTGCTTTTAATGGAAAGAGGGGAACAGTTTCCTTCCTCTTTCTTTATCTTTCACAACCCAAAGACATATATTACCATGCCTTTTAATTTCATTACAACTTTAAGTCGAAAACAAATAACCTATCATGGATGCTAGTCACTTTTTATATAGTTGTTTTAAATAAATTTGAAGCATAATTCAGAAAACATCATCAAGCTCTAAAGCCTTTCAAAGTGCCAGACTCTCCATGAAAATTTCTATCTACTACCTTAATCCTCTTTATTTAAATCTGTTTTCAAGTACAAGCATTCCAGAAAAACTCTTTAATCTTATTTCAAATTATTGATTTTGTTTTAGCATATTCCAATGCAGTTATCTCTTATTATTTCATTATAATATTCAGTACTTCAACCTGATAGGCTAATTCAACATTTATAAGCTAACCAAGGAACATAATTATCATTTACAATTGTTTTCATGGGAAACCATTTTCTATATTCCAATCAAATTCATAAATAAACCTGTGGACTATAATCACTTTTCAGTCAAGATTTCCTCTATTTAATGGAAACTAAGTTTAATTAAAGAAACAAATATACATTATACTGCTCTAGTTTTAACTTTTGTGTTGCCAAGAACAAAAATCAACTCAAATGAACTCCAGAGAAAGGAATTCTCTTAGAATTATCAACACAGGACAGAAAAATTCTAGGGACCAAGGGAGCTCTTATCCTCCCTCGGTGTTTCTACTTGACACAGACCATCAATGTTTCTTTTCTATTTCCTCAGTATCAGCCTTGCATATGCTCTATAAAACTATTCTGTTTCCCTATTGGAAGAAGATTTTCCTGATCCTTTTCTGCAATAAATTTACATAAAACTTTTCCATTTGTAACTGATTCTCTATTATAAATGTACAATAAAACTTTTTTTATTAAAAACTGATTCAGATTCCCAATTTCTAATTCTCAAGAGAGGACTCCGATCAGCTCTTGGAAAGGAAGCTTTCTAACCTTCCATTTCCTTATCTGAAAAATGGGGAAATAATAAGAACCACTCCATAAAGTTGTCATAAATCAACAAGTCTTAAAAGTGACCCTGGTGGAAAAAATGAGAGAGAATTTTGAACAGGAAAAAGTAAGTATGAATGACATGTTCAGAAAACCACAATTGGATTCAGCTAAGTCAGAGTGTACTTGTAAAGGCATGGTAGGAGTGAGTGAGGTTTGCTAAGCAGAAATCAGAACAAGAAGGGCACTGTCAACTATGCTAAGGAATATGGAGTCTCTACCATGCATGAGCAGAAAAATCACTTAAGGGTTTTATCCAAAAATTAGAACACAGAACGAAAAGAGATTAAGAGAAGGGGGTAGATAAGATTATGAGTTCAGTCCAATTCAGTTTGGGGCAGGCTCTATTTGAACTGAAAATAAAGCTGTATAGCTAAAGAGAAGACTAAGCTCAATAATTATTCAAAAGTGTCAGCATTCAGGGAGTAGCTAAAGTCAGAGCTCAAGCAGTTGTTAGGTGGTCCTTTATAAACTGTTTTGACCAAATCTCACAGAAGGAAACATCTATCTCTCCATCTGCTCTGAAACTAAAGTTTCATAAAACATTCTTTACCTTTACTGTGTATCCTTATAGCATCCATTCCTTTAATACACAAATGCCAGTTTGGGTCTAATAAATTTTTGTCAAAACCCACTACCGGAGTCATGACCTGAAGGGTATTGTTGTTGTACTCTGAGCCAAAACTCTGATATCTAAGGGCAGTTCCATTTGGATTTTTTAAATTTTACCCAAAATTGTTTGCATAGACTAGGAGATACATGAATTTGTGTGTTTTAGGGGCTTTTTATATACTTTGAGGGTAAATATTTATACATTCTCTTAAAAATGTTTATTGTTGTTATTCTGTGAGCATTTCAATAAACAGAGGAAAAATGCTTCCCAGTGCCTCAAGTAAATGTAAAGATTTAATTTGTGAGGCTGTCAAATGAAAGAGAAACACTGATGATTATGCATTTGATATAAATTACTAACGAATATAGGCCTCCAAGAGCAACTTGTAATACTCATTGGTCTAAAACTGAATTAAAAATTTTGTTATAATAGAGGTAGTACATAGAAATGGTTAAAAGCATGGATTTTGATACCATACTGCCCAGATTCTAATCCTGGCCCTGAAATTTACTAATGGTAATTTCTCTGTGCTTCAGTTTCTTCAAATAGAAAATGGAGAAAATTACATCACTTATATCTCATAGGAATGGTATGAGCCTTAAACAAGTAAAATATGTAAAACACTCAGAGTGCCAGGTTCAAATGTCAGCTATTATTATCATCTATCTTGGAACACACTATCCAGTTAAACACCTCTTTTAAGTGACAGGTTCTTTTTACTTAGTTGTTTGCTGAGCCTTTATCATTCTCAGTATAGGGAATAGGTCTGCCATTTTCCATCACAGTGTCCACAGATTGCCAAGTATTTTAAGTTTAATACAATCTGAGTGCCTAGTATAAAAGGAACTTGAGTCTTTTATACTCTCTCTCTCTTATCACTTTTGAGTATGGAGAAAATCAAAGGATATTCCTAAATATTGACATTAATAATTATCCCATACCATTAAATACTTCATTTACCTTAATGATTGTGCTTTCCTCAGTCCCTGTCATTTACTGCTTCTTAAGTTTTCTCTTTTCTATGGTAAACATTGTTGTTATGGATCCATCATAAAACCCAGAAAGTGATAGTCTGGGACCATTTAATGTCAGGTCAAATACCCCTATACCTTTCACTTGTTTCTGACAGTTCACCATGTATAAGATAGTACTGTTGTTGGTATTTAAATGATGATCTTGTTTCACCAAGAAAAGGCTAAATTATCTTAATACATTAAGATAATTTAAAAAGCTTTAAATTTAATGAGTGTCCTTTAGTTATCCAGTCTGGGGTGTTAACTCTTTTGCAATATAAGCAAAACCCTGTTTTATTATATACTACGTCAACCTCTGGTTCTGTTTAATACATTTATTTCTATTTACTTACAGATGATCCTTGCATGAAGGCACTTTGCTGATATGAAGACAGTGAGTTCCATTAGACAAAATATTCCTGTGTAAGAAGTTACTTTTAATCTAGGTCCATGGAGGTATTTTCAATGTAATAAACTTTGCTTCTTTTGAGATATATTGTTGTTTATAGGTGTGTATGGTTTATAACACTTTCATTTAAGTAGTGTGCAAAGGGAGACATACATATGATATATTATATGCAAAAGTCCTCACATATCAGGTGATCAATGAATAATACTACCTTATAGATTCAGTTTCTTCATGCTGTTACTATAAATTAACAGAAATAACAACCTTGTCCCATCTTCACCCCATCTCCAAGACTACAGAAATTGCTACTATTGTTTTTCACTCTCTTGTTTTGTTTTGTTTTTCACTTAACTATAATTAAGGAATGAGAAAGAACATTATTTTATTAACAATTAATAGTAAAAATAGTAATGATGGTATAGTAATAGTAAGAATAATAAATAGTAGTAAGAATAACAACAATAATAAATAATGGTAGAGTTCCTTTTTGAGTACCTAGAATATAGAGGCACCATACAAAGTATATTATATACCTTATCTCATTATAACAATTCTATGAAGAAATATTTTTCCCTACTTTACAGATTAGAAAACCTGAGGTTTAAAGAAGTAAAATAAAGTTCCCAAGATCACACAGCTAGTAAGTGGTGGAAACAGAAATTCAAACCAGGTCTACTCCTTCAAACTACATATCCTGACTCCTCCTAGTTATATTAGGCAGTTAAAGCAGGATTTGCTTCATAGAAATTGTGGTAGAAATATTACAAGGGGGAGAGCCTTCCTTGTTGATGCCATTATTATACAAAATTGCTTAACATACTAAGAGAATCTAAATGAGCATTGTGACACCTTAAGCTGATACTCAGAAGAGAACTTTTGCCCTCACTTCTTCCATCCTTTGCCTTTAACTGATAAGAAAATTATTTTCACTTGAAAAGAAAATAAATTAGCTAACACGAATTTTTAAAAAACACAATTGTTCATTTACTGAGCTAAAAAATTAAAATATGGGTAACACATGGTTTAGAATAGACATAAGGAAAAGGTCACTGATACAAACTGTGGATGAGAGTACAAACTAACACATCCATTCATTCTGAAGGATAATGTGCCAATAGGCAGCAAATTTTATAAGCAAATACCCTGTGATCCAAAAATTTCATTTCTAGGATTTATTTCCAGGAAATAATTTCAAGAGTGAAAGAGAAAAACACCTGACAAAAGGGAATTATTTTAGGGATGTTAATAATACTGAAATACCAGAAAGAGCTTACATAATTAAGTATTAGGCTACCTAAATATATTATGGCACATTAATGCAGTGGAATACAAAGTAGCTTTAAAAATAATAGTATAAATCTGTGTTTACTGACCTAGAATAATGCATATGAGATAATTTTAAAAACATAATACAAATCACAGTATGAGAGTTTTTATATTAAATTTTCTATTAAAGTAAGTACATTTATATCTGTGCTTATAAGAATTAACAAGTCTGAAATAAGAACCAAAATATTAATAGTTGATTTTGTGATTAGGACTCTGAAAATTTATGCTTTAAAAAATACCTTTCTCTAGTCTTTAAGTTCCAATAAACATGTATTACTTTTACAATCAGGAAAAGAGGCTATTTTCAACTTTTAAAAGGGAAAAGAACCACCAAGATGCCTATCATAATGTATGCACAAAAATGTTCACTATAAGGTAACATGCATAAAAAGAAATGGAAACAATTTAAATAAAAAATAAATGATGATATATACACTCTAGCCATGAAGAACTAATGTTCTGTCAGATCATTTCAAGTCAAGGGAAAATGGTCGAACTATATGAATAAGTAAAACCATATATGGAGTGTATCATTTTCTGTAAAATACAAATTATATTTACATATAAAAAAAGACCATTCACTCAAGTATAAACAATGATTGATTATCTTTGGGTAGTAGATAATGGGTAATTTGTGATGTCTGCCATCGGTGCTCTACTGTATTTTCCAAGGTTTTGTCAATGAGGATATAATGATTTTGTAATGTAATAAAGTAAAATAAAGAAATAAAATGATTCTCCAGCTCTCATCTGCTTCTATCTGAGACAACAAATATTCTATACCAAATTCTGAAAAGTATTCTATTTAGATAGAAGCTAAAAGTCCCTATAAAGTTTTTCTAAATATGAATGCTTATATCTAAAGGCAAAGTATTATTCTACAAATTAAATATTTAAAAGTTTTTTTTAAAAAAAAGACAGATGAATTTCTGTATATTAAGCACTATCTTTAAATAAATCTGTTGAAGGTAATTCAAGTCTTCCTAAGCATTACCAGGATATCCTTGTATACGATTTCCTACACAAGATCACAGTTTTACAACTGTGAGCTCTCAGGAATCATGTAAGATCGCTGGGTAAACTACCTTCTTTAATAGCTGCAAAAGGACAGTAAGAATAAGAAAAAAGCACTTTCCACCTCATTAACCACTTAAACTGACCCTTAAAATATGACCTAGCCACCAACAATTACTTTTCTACCCAAACCTCTCCCTGTCTATTACAAAATGAAAAACTGTTTTACTTTAGGAAACCATTTTTTTAAAATCCTCTATCCCAAATATATCCACTCTATTTCCACTTAATGATCATATTATGTGCACTATCTTTATCCCAAAATGTTTAATTATGTCAGAAACTGCCCCTTTAAACTGTGTAGCTTCAATAAATAACCTAGATGAGGATACAATATATAAAATTTGAAATAATCTAGTAAGATAATTACATAAGCAACTATTTTCCATTAGAATTTTGAGATATTTTAAAAATTGTTTCAAAAAAACTAATCTAGAGACATCTATTTTAAAATTAATAAATTATATGTGATAGGAAATTTGTTCAATTTTATTGCAGAGTCTTTCTCCCATTGCCATATTAGGCAACCATCACACAATTATTTAAGCATCATAGTCTGGGTTTGCTTCTTTTGTTTTAAACAAAAGGCAGTATGTATATTGCATGCACCCCTTATTTACACATGAGAATGGCCAACTGGGAATCTCTAGCCCAGGCTTAAAGTTCACAGATAATTCTCCTTCATTCTCTGTTACTGCCATTTGGGACTTAACCTTCCTTCCTCTCAACATTACTTCTTAGTCAAACTGCCGGCAAACGCCAAGTAACTTCAGCTTTTGCTATTGTTGGTTTCTAACAAGGAACAATTCAGAACCAAGTCAACACAAACAAAATTTGGGGCTAAAGGGGAAGAGGGAATGAGAAAAAGGTAAGCACCACTGAAATCATTGCATTCTACCCTCAGTACCCACTGAAGAAAGTCAACTTAGCTAGCCTTTCTTTACATCCTTTATATCACAAACTCTCTTCATGCTTTTTACTCTAAATGTGCTCTCACAGAAATGTAAGTGCTCTTCCATATGTAGATAAAATGACTTTCAGTTGGTGTCCACAATTGGTATCCTTTCTTGAACTGAGCCTTACCTAAGAGTCTTACGTATTCCTTCTTGGAATCCCCATTTGTTATTTGCACAAAACCTTCTGAAAACCTCAAAAAAAA
>PVKH010015433.1:0-16094 GCA_004027955.1 Chaetophractus vellerosus | reverse complement strand
GTCAACCCAGAGGTAACACTTATGCAGATCCCAGTAGGACCTCCTAGGCTTCCAATATGGATATCACCCCAAACAGAGGGCCTCCTGAGGGCTTTGGAGATATCCAGGTCCTATATCAGGGCAGATAGCCCCAGAGTTTGGTGCCTTACCAGTGGGCCCTAATTTGGAATCCTTGCTCCTGAGAGTGACAGAGTCTGACTGAAATATGTCTTCACTGCACATGGTCTATCTGTCTCTTCTATTCAAACCTACATGTGATGCCAGAGTTTTAGGTGCAGTTCCAGAGACCGGAGACTATGGGCTGTCCATGTGCCAACTGGATCCACAGGCTCTGTGGACCTGCAACTCCTACTCTACAACTCAATGGGCTCACCCAGGACACCGAGCAGAGAGATGATGATGGACAATGGCTATCCTGGGAAATGGAGAGAGCCTGCAGCTGCAGGCAGGATAATCTCTTCCATCATATCCACAGGATATAAGCCCCCTCTCACTTGGTGGTGGAGGGGACATCACCATCCTAGACTCCTCAGAATTGGGGGAAGAGCTATGGACTAGAGTGGACTTGTTGGTGTCCTGTTATAGACTTGTGATTCACGCAATGGAAGAAATTACAAAATTATGTGGAGCCAGGGGCCACTGGATGCTTTGGGGGCAGGGAGAGGGAAGGGTAGTTGTAATATGGGGGCTTTTCTGGGACTGGAATTGTCCTGAGTGATGTTGCAATGGAGGATATAGGCCATTTTATATCATCATGTATCATGCAGAACTGTGTGGGAGAGAGGGTGGTCTACAGTATGAACTGTGGTCCATGCTTAGTGGCAAAGCCCCAAAATGTGTATATCTATTACAGGTGATGTGCCACACTGATGAAGGATCTATATGTGGGAGGTTGTGGGA
The DNA here is from genome assembly GCA_004027955.1 of Chaetophractus vellerosus. Taxonomy (NCBI): domain Eukaryota; kingdom Metazoa; phylum Chordata; class Mammalia; order Cingulata; family Chlamyphoridae; genus Chaetophractus; species Chaetophractus vellerosus. The sequence continues at coordinate 15,194 of PVKH010015433.1, read as the reverse complement.
GGTGTGGGAGGTGGGGCATATGGGTACCTCTAAAATTTCTGTGTAACATTTATGTAATTGATGTATCCTTTAAAAATTGATTAAAAATTGAAAAAAATAAAGTACAAGGCTGGGAAAACAAAAAAAAATTGAAGGGGATTCTGGGAAGATGGCATTAAACTAAGAGGCAGAGCTCAATCCTCTTACCAAACCAACAGAGAAAGAGTCAAAATCTGTCTTAGGGACATGCTTTGGGGTCAGCAGATCAGGACAGCACTATACAACTTGCAGGAGGCTGAGGGACAGGAGACGTAGAGGCCAAAACAACAAACTTGAGCTACCAAGCCCCCACACTGGCCAGAAAGTCTCCCTCCCCCACCACCAAGATATTAAGCAGGGGTAAAACCCCTGGTTCACTGCAGCTGACTGACAGGGGAACAGACATCTACCGCACTGTCAGCTATTTCAAGGGAAAATGGATGGGGACTTGGGGGCCTTTCTTCAATGAATTCCACCAGCAGAGCTCGCTTTGAATCTCCACTCTGGAGATTCAACACAGGAACACAAGAAAGTCAAGACTGATACACCTCCCTGGAAAGGTGCACTGATGAGCACAATCTGCTGGCCTGTCTGGAAATTACATGGACAAAAATTGCTTTTGGCTCTCTGTATCCTAATCATGGGGAGAAAATCTATGCCCCAGTATTGAGTCCCTGACCTGATTTTGATAACTGGAGCTGGGCAATTTTAAAGACTCAGAATAAGTTGAAAATATATATACAAAAGAAGAGCTGTGGGAAAAAAGCAATAGGCAAGAGAAAGAAATTGGCCATCAGAGTAAATTCACCAACCAATTCAAATGCTTAGAAATTGGCAAAAATTACAAGTCATACTAGGGGCAAGGAAGAGATGGACCAGCCAAAGGAACCAACCAAATATCCTGAAGAGATTCAGGATTTAAGATAATTAATCAGTGATAACCAAACAACTCTCTTAAACCACTAAAAGAATTTAAAGGAAATATAACTAAAGAAATAAAAGATATTATGAAGACGCCGGGTGAGCATAAAGAACAATTTGAAAGCCTGCAAAGAAAAGTAACAGAACGTATGGGACTGAAATACACAATGGCTGAGCTTAAAAATACATTAGAAGCACATAAGAACAGATTTGAATTGCTTGAAGATAGAATTAGTGATTTCAAAGACAGAACCTCTGAACTGAAAAAGGCAGGAGAACAGAAAGAGAAGAGAATGGGAAAAATGGAACAGAGTCTTAGGGAATTGAATGACAATGAAATGCACAAATATTTGCATATGGGTGACCCAGAAGGAGAAGAGAATGGAAAAGGCACAGAGAGAATATTTGAGGAAATAATGACTGAAAACTTCCCAACCCTTATGAAAGACATAAATATCAATATCCAAGAAGGACCACACACTTGAGACATAATAAACCCAACTAGACCTATGCTGAGACACCTACTATTTAGAATGACAAATATCAGAGATAAAAAGAGGATTCTGAAAGCAGCAAGAGAAAACAAAGCATCAATACAAGGGAAAATGAAAAAGATAGTGGCATTATTCAAAATTGCCCAAAGATGGAAACAACCCAAGTGTCCATCAACCAATGAATGCATAAACAAAAATGTGGTACATACATATGATAGAATACTGCAGTAAGAAGAAATAAAATTGGGACACATAGATAACCTGTGTTGAATGTTGTCTTGAAGACATTATGATAAGTGACATAAGCCATACACAAAAGGACAAATATAGCATGGCCTTGCTAATATGAGTATGAAGAATAAACACATGGAGTTAAAACCTAGTGTATAGGTTATTAGGAAATAAGAGGAGGGCTGAGAATGACTACTGATGCCTAATGTATGTAGAAGTTTTAATTAACTTTACTGTAAAAGTGTGGAAATGGATAGAGTTGATGGTAACACATTTTAGAGTAGAATTGGTTTATAAATGTGATTGTGGCTGAAAAGGGTAGTCTAGGGAACTAAATGTCAATTGAAAGAAAGTTAGAAATAATCTGGGGACTGAATAACGCAGTGAACCCAGAGGTGGATGAGAATTGTGGTTGATGGCACAGATGCAAGTGTCCTTCTGTGGGCTAGAGCAGATGTATGTTACTATTGCAGGGTGGTGGGAATGTGGAAAAGCATGAGAAAAATACAATTGGTATGTCCTATGGACTGTGGTTAACAGCAATACTGTAATATTCTTGCATCAATACCAAAGATGCACTGTGTTGATAATGAGGGATATGGAAAAAGAGTACATTATGTACGTAATGGACCATGGTTGGTGGTAATAGTCTGATGATGATATTAATTTGTAATCTGTAACATCTGCCCCCCCCCAGTTTGTTGTGTTGGTGAAGGGGTGTTGTATGGGAATTCTATACATGTGCATGATTGTAAGTTCACAACTTCTGTAATAAAAATATATATATTTTAAAATGGATCAAGGATCTAAATATAAAAGCAAAACCCATAAAACTCCTTGAAGAAAATATATGAAACCATCCTCAAGATCTTGGGGTAGGCAGTAGTTTCTTAGGCCTAATACTCAAAGCACGAGCAATAAAAGAAAAAATAGATAAAAGGGACCCCCTCAAAGTTAAACACTTTTGCACCTCAAAGTACTTTTCCAAGGGTGAAAAGGCAGCCAACTCAGAGGGAGAAAATATTTGGTAATTACATATCTGATAAGAGTTTAATATCCATGATATACAAAGAGATCATCCAATTTAACAATAAAAAGACAAACTACCTGATTAATAAATGGGCAAAAGACTCGAAAAGATAATTGTCCAAAGAGTAAATTCGAATGGTAAAAAAAAACACACATGAAAAAAATGCTCAATATGACTAGCTATTAGGGAAATTTAAATCAAATCTACAATGAGATATAATTTCACACCTATTAGACTAGCTGCTATTAATAAGTCAGAAAACTGTAAATGTTGGAGAGGATGTGGAGAGATAGGAAAGCTTATTCATGTTGGTGCGAGTGTAGAATGGTATAGTCACTGTGAAGGACTGTTTGGCAGTTTCTAAGGAAGTTGAATATAGACTTGTCATGCAACCTGGCAATACCATTACTAGGTATATACCCAGAAGAACTGAAAGCATAGAGACAAACAGACATCTGCACACCTATGTTCATAGTGGTATTATTTACGATTGCCAAAAGTTGGAAACAACCCAGGTGTCAACTGATGAATGGATAAACAAATTGCGGTGTATACTCATGATGGAATATTATGCAGCAGTAAGAAGAAATGAAGTCATGAAGCATATGACAATATGGATGAACCTGGGGTACATTATGTTGGGTGAAACAAACGAGGCACAGAAGGACTAATGCTGTATGATTGCACTATTATGAACTAAATATATTGTGTAAACTCATGCAGTTAATAATTATAATACAGGTCACCACTTGGGAATCATCCTGAATGATATTGCAGATGACAGGTCACCAGAAAATTCAAGGATAGAGAATTGAAAATTGAGGGTTAATCTGTGCAGAATTGGTAAAAAGATTATCTGTAAATCTTTGGAAATGACTAGAAATGGTGAAAGCATATCATGGTGTTTGTAACTAGCTGAGCTATTATATGGGTATGAAAGAGAAAGTCTAAGGTCATGTATATTACTGGAAGGAAAGCTAAAACCTGTAATAAGATAGTAAAACCTCATGTAAAATATGAATATGGGTGATATTGCATATATAAGACTAATTTTACAAAATTGAAATAGAAATATACTAGAGAGAAGGAAAAAGAATAGCAGCTATATATGGCAGGGGAAACAGAGATTGAGAGGTGATGAGTTTTCTTTGTTTTTTGATTATTATAATTTATGGAATAATAAAAGTGCCCTAAGAATGACTGAAGTGATGAATACACAAATATGTGATTATACTGAATAGTATTGTTTGTACACTTTTGATGGATTTATGCTTTATTAATATGTATCGATAAAATTGATTTGTTTTAAAAAAATTATGCTATAAGCCCTTTTGGTGCTTCCATTATATTGAGGAAAAGAGCAATAAACTAAGCAACAGATATATATTTTTAAAAATTGAAAAACCAAGGGGGCAAGATTGAGGCTGAGTAAGGCATTCCAAGGGTCAGCTCGTCCTATAGGGCAGTTAATATTCACCCAGAGCTATCTAAAACACCTGTTTGGGGGGCCCAAGAGACCAGAAGAGCATCCTGCAACATCTTTGAAAGAATGGAAGGAGAAGACTGCCCATCTGCAGTGAATATTCTTGAATAGAGTATTCCATGCCATGGAGGCTGGTGCTCATCCTCCACTGGCGGCAGAAGCTGCCTCAGGAGCTCTTCTGTGGCTGGAGCTGGAAGCAACATTTCCCAAAAATGGGGGAGGAAGAGACGGTTGGGCACCAAATTCAGCTACTGATTAGTAAATTTGGCTGGCTAAAGAATAATCCTAAGAACAGCTGAAGTTTGAACCTGTCCAAGTTGGAAAGAGGCCAGTAGCTACCATTTTAATTCCTCCACTGGCATGAGGAAACACAAAGCTGATTGATAAACACATGGATGGTAGGGACCGGCTTCTTTCCACCCAGATCAGATTGCAACCCTAGCCTAGGCCCCAGCCCCACCACCAGCAGGGAAGAAGCTGGGGTGACCTGCACCAGCCTCTCCATGAAACTGCAGGAACTTTCGGCTAGCACAGACTGAATAGTCAGATACCTGGGGCTACATCCCTGCACCCCAATAACATAGGACAGGACCTGTGTATCCTTGGCATCTCTGGGCAGCTGTAGGTGCTTTTGGCCCACCTATACTGGTTTGTTGAGCACCTTTGATTCCATCTCCACACCTCTACCCCAATAGGATAGGAGGGTGCTGATGTTTCCTCAGCCTCTCAGGGCAACTGCAGGCAGTTTTGGCCTGCAAGAACTCAGATGTTGGGTGCCTATTGCCCCATCCCCACCCCTGATAGGACAAAGGGGAGGAAGTGTTTCACCAGCATCTCTGGGTAACTGCATGGGCTTTTGGCCCACACAGATTGAATAGTCAGACACCTGTAACTCCATCCCCGCCCCCTTGTAGAATTGGAGGGGAATCTGTGTTTCCTATGCCTTTCTAGGCAACAGCAGGCACTTTTGGCCTACATGGACTAAACTGTTGGGTGCCTGTGGTTCCATCTCCAACTCCTAAAGGACAGAAGGAATAGTATTCCCTCAGCCTCTCAGGGCAACTGCAGGTGCATTCAGCCCATACATATTAGATTTTTGGACACTCTAGAGGGCCTGTTCCCACCCCTGGCAGGGGAGCAGGGGAGGCAGTGCTATGTCAATCTACCTGGGCAGCTGCGGACACTGTGCCTGCATGACATAGATTGCTCCCACACCTGCAGCTGTATCCCCACCTCATGCAGGGAAGGGGCAGTCATAAAGATGCATCAGTCTTTCTGGGCAGCTAAGACTGTAATTGGCCTGAATTATTACACATGGCTACAGCTCTGTTCCTACCCCTGGCAGAGGAAAAAGGTGGAGAAGCTTCATTGGTTCCTGGGGAAATGCGGGCAGCTTCAGCCTCCACAGCTTACAGCACCAACTACATCCTCGGCTCCTACTACACAACCAGCAAGGGAGAAAGAGCAAAAAAAAAGCCGTAAACTAAAGAGAGAACCTGTGCCCAGAATAAATACATCTAGTAAGCCAGATGCCAAGACACCAACAAAAAATTACAATCCATAACAAGAAACAGGAAGATATGGCCCAGTCAAAGGAACAAGAGAAGCCTCCAGATGACATAAAGGAATTGAGACAACTAGTCATAGATGTTCAAACAAATCTCCTTAAAAAATGCAATGAGATGGTTAGAGATTAAGGATATTAAGAAGACACTGGGTGAGCACAAAGAAGAATTTGAAAGCATATATAGAGAAATAGCAGATCATATCATAATGAAAAGCACAATAAATGAAATAAAAAATGCACTGGAGACATATAACAGTAGATATGAGGAGGCAGAAGAAAGGATCAGTGAGCTTGAAGACATGGCCTCTGAAAATGAACATACAAAAGAACAGATGAATGAAAAGAATGGAAAAAATTGAACAGGGTATCAGGAAATGAAATGATGGCAACAAATGTGCAAACATACATGTCGTGGGTGTCCCAGAATGAGAAGAGAAGGGAAAAGGGGAAGAAAGACTATCTGAATAAATAATGGTTGAAAACTTCCCAACCCTATTGAAGGACAAAGATATCTGTGTCCAAGAAGCCACAATGGACTGCCATCCGAATAAATCCTAATTGACAAACTCCAAAACACATACTTATTAGAATGTCAAATACCAAACACAAAGAGAATTCTGAGAAGAGCAAGAAAAAGGTTATGTATAACATGCAAGGGATACCTAATAAGATTAAGTGCCGATTTTTCATTAGAAACCATGGAGGCAAGAAGGCAATGGTATGATATATGTAAGATACTGCAAGAGAAAAACTGCAAGCCAAGAATCTTATATCCAGTCAAATTGTCTTTAAAAAGTGAGGATGAGGGAAGCAGATGTGGCTCAAGCAATTGAGCTTCCTCCTACCACATGGGAGGTCCCAGTTCCCAGTGCCTCCTAAAGAAGAGAAGCAAGAAAGCAAGCTGGCACGATGGGCAGGAATGGTGAGCTGATGCAACCAGATGATGCAACAAGAGACACAAGGAGGATATAATGGGAAATGAAGACATAATGAGAAATGAAGACATAATGAGAAACAAAAGAAAGCAGGGAGTGGAGGTGGCTCAAGTGATTAGGAGCCTCCCTCCCACATTGGAGATCCTGGGTTCGGTACCTAGTGCTTCCTAGAAAAAAGAGGAAGACGAACAGACACAGAAAGTGCAAACAATGAGGGGGTGGGGAGAAATAAATAAATAAAATGAAATAAATATGGAAGGGAAGGGAAGAAGAGAGAGGCTAGGAAGAGACTCTAGAAATGAAGATTATGCAAAAATCCCCAACAAAATACTTGCTAATTGAATCCAACAACACATTAAAAGAATTATTCATCATGATCAACATGATCAAGCGGGTTTTGTACCAGGCATAAAAGGGTGGTTCAGCACAAGAAAATCAATCAGCGTACTACACCACATTAATAAATCAAAGAAGAAAAATCACATGATCCTATTGTTGATACAGAAAAGGCATTTGACAAAATATAGCATCCTTTCTTGATTAAAAATACTGCAAATAAATGAATTGAAGGAAACTTTCTCAACATGATAAAGGTCATGTATGTAAACCCATGCAATGGCAAAAAGACCTCGATTTAAAGGAGGAAAAGGTAAAGACAAATGAGTTTATATGGCTAAGAGGCTTCAAGGTGAGTCAGGAGGTCATCGCAGAGGTAATGCTTATGCACATCTCAGCAGGATCTCATAGAATGCCAAACTGGATACTACCCCAAATAGTGGGGCTCCTGAGGGCTCTGGAGACACCCAGGTCCTATGGTCAGGGCAGATAGCTCCAGAATTTGGTGTCTTGCCAGTGGGCCCTACTTTGGATTTTGTGGTCCTGAGAGTCACAGAGATGGACTCAATTATGGCTTCCCTACACACGGCTCATCTGTCCCTTCTATTTAAACCTATATTTGGTACTGAAGTTTGTAGGTGTATGTCCAAGAGACTGGAATCTTTGGGCTGTCCATGGGCCAGCTGGGCCCAGAGCCTCAGCGGAGTTGTAACACCCACACTCCAGTTCATTGGACTCACCCTGGACCACTAACAAGGAAATGAAAATTGACAACCACAATACCAAGGAAATGAGAGAGCCTACAACTGCAAGCAAGAGAGTCCCATCCATTTGCTGTATGGAATCGAAGTCCCCTCTCAATTAGAGGTGGAGTGGATATCACCATCCCAGAATCCTCAGGATTGGGGAATGAACTATGGACTAGAGTGGACTCACTGGTGTTCTACTATAGACATATTGTGATTCTAGCAATGGAAGAAATTACAACATTGATGTGGAGGCAGTGGCTACTGGAGGCTCTGGGGACAGGGAGAGGGAAAAACAGTTGTAATACAGGAGTTTTTTCAGGACTTGGGAATCATCCTGAATGATATTGCAATGACAGATATAGGCCATTTTATATCTTCCTATAACCTGCAGAATTGTGTGGGAAAGAGTGTAAACTACAATGTGAACTATGGTCCATGCTCAGTGGGGATTTCAGGACTTGGGAATCATTCTGAATGACATTGCAATGACAGATATAGGCCATTTTATATTGTCCCATGACATGTAGAACTGTATGGGAGAGAGTGTAGACTACAATGTGAACGATGGTCCATGTTCAGTGGCAATGCCCCAGGATGCGTTTATCAATTGCAATCAATGTGCCACACTAATGAAGGTTGTTTATGTGGGAGGGTGTGGGAGGTGTGGGGATTGGGGCATATGGGGATCCCTATATTTTTTGTGTAACATCTATGTAATCTAAGTATCTTTTAAAAAATAAAAACAAAAAGTTTTTTTTTAAAAAAAAAAAGGAAAGAAAAACCCACAGCTAACATTGTACTAAATGGTGAAAGACTGAAAGTAATCCTGTTGAGATTAGGAACAAGGGAAAGATGCCCACTGTCACCACCATTGTTCAATATAGTGCTAAAAGTTCTAGCTAGAGCAATCAGACAAGAAAAAGAAATATGAGGCATCCAAATCAGAAAGGAAGAAGTAAAACTTTGGCTATTCACAGATGATATGATCCTATACATAGTATGTCCCCCAAAATCAGCAAAAAGGCTGCTGGAGCTAATAAATGATTTCAGTAGAGTGTCATGATACAAGATAAATATGCAAAAATCAGTGGTGTTTCTATACACCAGCAACATGCAATCTGAGGAGGAAGTCAAGGAAAAAATTCCATTAATAATAGTGACTCAAAAAATCAAATATGTATTAATAAACTTAACCAAGAATTTAAAGCAATTGTATTCAGAAAAGTACAATGCATTGCTAAAATAAGTTTTAAAAGACCTAATTGGAAGAACTTTCTATGCTCATGGATTGGAAGACTAAATATCATTAAGATGTCAATTCTACCCAGTTTGATATACAGATCCAACACAATCCCAATAAAAATTCTACCAGCATTTTTCAAACAAATGGAAAACACAATTATCAAATTTATTTAAAAGGGTAATGGGACCCAAACAGCCAGAAACATCTTTTAAAAGAAGGGTAAAATTGGAGGACTCTCACTTACATACTTTAAATTCTATATGGTACTGGTATAAAGATAGACACAAAGACCAATGGAAGCGAATTGATGATTCATAAACAGACCCTCACATCTATGGTCAAGTGATTTTTGACAAGCCTGTCAAGCCCTCTGACAAAGCAAAAACAGTCTATTCAACAAATGGTGCTGAGAAAACTGAATATCCATATCCAAAAGAAAGAAAGAGGACCCTTATCTCACACCTTATTCAAAAATTAACTCAAAATGGATCAAGGACCTAAATATAAAAGCAAGAACTATAAAGCTCCTAAAAGAAAATGTAGAAAAACATCTTCAAGACCTAGTGGTAGGTGGTGCATTCTTAAACCTTACACCGAAAGCATGAGCAATGAAAGAAAACATGGATAAATGGGACCACCTGAAACTTAAACACTTTTGTGATTCAAAGAACTTTGTCAAGAAGGTGAAAGGCAGCCCACTCAATGGGAGAAAATATTTTGAAACCACATATCTGATAAGGGTTGGTTTTCTATTCTATATAAAGAGATCATACAACTCAACAATAAAAAAGCAAACAATCCAATTTAAAAATGGGCAAAAAACTTAAATGGACATTTCTCCAAAGAGGAAATGCAAGTGGCCAAAAAGCACATGAAAAAATTCTCAATATCACTAGCTACTAGGGAAATGAAAATCAAAATTACAGTGAGATATCATCTCACACCACATAGAATGGCCATGATTGAAAAACAGAAAACAATAAGTGCTGGAGAGGATGTGGAGAAACAGGAACACTCCTTCACTGTTGGTGGGATTGTAAAATGGTGCAGCCTCTGTGGAAGACAGTTTGGCAGTTCCTCAGGAAGCTAAATATAGAATTGCCATATGATCCAGCAATTCATCTACTAGCAATATATCCAGAACAACTGAAAACTGTGACACGTATAGACATCTGCACACAGATGTTCATAGCAGTGTTATTCACAATTGCCAAAAGATGGAACAACCCAAGTTCCATCAACCAATGAATGCATAAACAAAATGTTGTATATTCATATGATGGAATACTATTCTGCAGTAAAAAGAAATGAAATTGGGACACATATGATCACATGGATGAACCCTGAAGATATGGTAAGTGAAATAAGCCAGACACAAAGTGACAAAATTGCATAGTCTCACTATTATGAACTAAATATGAAGAATAAATGCATGGAGTTAAAGCCTGGAGTATAGTAAAACCTAGAGTATAGGTTATTAGGAGATAGAAGGAGAGCTGTGAAGGATTACTGATGCTTAATGTATATAGAAATTTTAATTAACTTGACTGTGAAAGTATGGAAATGGAGAGAGTTGATGGTAACATTATAGTGAGTAGCAATTGGTTTATAAATGGGATTGTGACTGAAAAGGGTAGTCTATTAGATGTAAATGTTAATTAAAAGAAAGGTAGAAATAATCTGGGGACTGAATAACACAGTGAACCCAGAGGTGGATGAGAATTGTGGTTGATGGTACAGATGTAAGTATCCTTCTGTGAGCTAGAGCAGATGTACATTACTATTGCAAGGTGGTGGAAATGTGGAAAAGCTTGGGAGAAATACAATTGATGTGACCTATGGACTATGGTTAATAGCAATACTGTAATATTCTTGCATCAATGCCAAAGATGTATAGTGTTAATAATAAGGGGGGTATGGAAATATGCCAAATGTGTTCTATGGATCATAGTGGTAATAGTCTGATGAAATTATCTCATAATCTGTAACAAATGTTTCATAACAGTGTGGTGTGTTGGTAAAAGGTTGATGCACGGGAATTCTATACATGTGCATGATTTTCTGTAAGTTCACAACTTCTGAAAGAAAAATATATTTAAAAACAAATTGAAACTAGAAACAGACCCTGCATCTTTCATAAAAACTAAGTAAAATTGATCATAGACCTAAATTTAAAATGCAAACTCTAAAATGAGGAGAAAATGAACCTGACTTCAGTTTGATGGTAAAGTTTTGGACACTGTACCAAATTCATAGTCCATGAATGAAAAAAATTGATAACTTGACCTCTTTAAAATAAAAACTTCTGCTTTGTGAAAGACACCATTAAGAGAATCCAATGACAAACCAAAGAATGGGAGAAAATATTTGCAAAACACATATCTGATAAAGAACTTTTATCCATAATTCATAGAGAACTCTTAGAACTCAATACTAAAAAAAAAAAAAAAATGAACAAAATGGGCAATCTGAACCTCACCAAAGAAGAAATACAAATGGCAAACAAGCGTATGAAAAGATGCTCAAAATCATTTGTCATTAGGAAATTTCAGACTAGACAACAATAATATACTATTACATACCTACTAGAATGGCTAAAATAAAAACAAAACTACTGACAACAACAATTGTTAGTGAGAATGTAGAGCAATAGGAACTCTCATTGTTTGATGAATGCAAATGGTACAGCTACGGTGGAAGACAGTTTGGTAGTTTCTTACAAAGGTGAACACAGTCTTACCATATGATTAAGCAACTCCTAGGTATTTACTCAACTGATTTGAAAACTTGTATTTATTTTAAAAACCTATACTTAAATGTTTATAGTAAATTTATTTATAATAGCTAAAAACTGTAAGCAACCAAGATGTGCTTTTATATGAATGTATAATAGTTATGTATAAACACACTGTGGTACATCTATACAATATATTATTATTCAGTGATAAAATGAGTTATCAGGCCATGTAAAGACATAGTTGAATTTTAAATATATAATGATAAGTAAAAGAAGCCAATCTGAAAAGGTTACATACTCTAGGATCCCAATATAACATTATGGTAAAGGTAAAACTAGAAAAATGGTAAATGGATTGTGTTTGACAGTAATTCACAGTGAGGGAAGAATTTAATAGGTGAAGCACAGGGAATATTTTAGGATCGTGAAACAATTGTGTATGATATTGTAATGGTAGATATATGACACTAAGCATTTGTCAAAACCCATAGAATTTTACAGCATAAGGAGTGAACTTTAATATATTCAAATTTTAAAAAATCATTTAGGAGTTCAGGGATCCCAGAATGAATTGCAGAATGTTGCGAAAAATCTAACTATATTACAAAAGTATTAAGCAATCTCTCTGAAGAGGTTACTGACCTAAGAAACTTTGGAAATGGATTCTGTAAGACTAAAGGCAAAAAGAACTTATATAAGCATGATACTCAGCTGATAAATTTGTATCCTACAGGTTAACAATGCATACATCACCATGCATGTATATTGGCATTGAGCAATTTAATAAATGGATGGTGGATGGTGGGAGCTTGATTTCTCACTGTTGGAGTGTAAAGTTACATATAATAGAGTAGAAGTCTAGAATGATCCATGTGGGTAATATATAGGTTGGAGACATCAGTACAAACTTACGTTTAACTTAATATAAATTCAGATGGCTACCTATAGAAATGCTTATAGATATGTCTATATATATGGATTAGGATACACACAGACATTTCCTTGCTTTAACAGCTGAGAAGTCTTAGAAGCAACAAAATTCTCCATTGCACAAAAAATGGAGAACACCCAGATCCTTTCTAATACTAATCTCTGATGATTTAGCAGATTAGTGAGAAAAGAGGGAAAGCTCCATTAGGCACGCCAGAGGTCCCAGGAAGAGAGACGAACTGTTCACCTGAGAGTTTACAGCTGGCCTTGTGGCAAGAGCAGAGCAGCTGAGCCCGGAGAGAAATGAGTCCCAGGAGAGAGACAAGACTTATCCCGTCCTACAGCTGATATTGGAAGAAGCTGGGACCACGAGGCCTTAAGAGGAAGAGGAAGGCTGGACCCTTGCAGACATCAGCAGCCATCTTGCACATGGCAACAACTTTGGTGAGGGAAGTAACTTATGCTTTATGGCCTAGTAACTGTAAGCATCTACCCCAATTAAACACCCTTTATAAAAACCCAATTAAATACCCTTTATAAAAGCCAACATATTTCTAGTATTTTGCATTAGCACCCCTTTGGCTGATTAATACAGTGAGCCTGGAGCATCCTGCAGTGTCAGAAAGTAAGGAAGTGCTTAAAAAAAAAACCTTCAATGATGGGGGTATATCAAGGCGACACAGGAGCTAAATGAAAAAAGTGCCCAATGCCAAAGCCAGAAAATTTTGAGCCACAAAATAGAGTAGTATTGAATTATAACCCAAAGTATAAAATAAATATCCATGAGTCCACAGTGACATAAATAAATAATTAAAAAATAAATAAATGGGGAGAATTGAAAAGTCTCCTGTGCAGAAGAATTTTTAATTACTTATATGGATATTCCACCTTCAAAATGGTGGACTATAACTCACCTTTCCTTTAGTATTGGCTGCACATACTGACTTTCTTTCAAAGATGGAAAGGGTAGAAGAAACAGTAACTTTACAGTGGAGAAATCTGACAAACACTACTTAAGCCAAGCAATCAAGTTTAATATAGTGATAAATCATGTTAATAGTATACACTTTTCATATGATGTGATGAGAATGGCACTTTACCTCTGTGATTTTCCTTCCCAAAACATATAATCTCAATCTAATCCTGAGAAAAAACAAAAGACAAATCTCATTTTAGGTCCATTCTACAAAATTCCTGTGCAGTACTCCCTCAAACTGTTAAAGTCCTCAAAAGCAAGGAAAGTCTGAAAAACTGTCACAGCCTAGAGGAAACCAAGGAAATGAAAACTAAATGTAATGTGGCGTCATGGATTGAATCCTGGACAGAAAAAGGACATTGGATAAATTAAGGAAATCTGAATAACATACGGACTATAATAATAATATATCAATATTTATTAATTGTGCCATAATAATGTGAGATGTTAATAATAAAGGAACTTGGCTGTAGGATACATGGGAACTCTCAAATTTATCCTCACAATTTTTCTGTAAATCCAAAACTGTTGTAAATGAAAAAATTCATCAAAAAAATGGAAAAGGAGTAAAAATTTTGAACAGTTCACAAAAGATATAAGAATGACCAATAGGCACATGGAAAAGATTTTCAACATCATTAGTCATCAGATAAATGCAAAGTAGAACCATAATGTGAAACCATTCCACATCCACTAGAATGACTAAAATAAAAAAATCTCACTGGTTAGCAATGTTGGCAGGGATGTGGAGCCCATGGGAACTCCCATACATTGTTGGTACAAGTGTGGAAAGGCACAAACATGTCAGAAAACGATTACACAGTTTCTTACAATGTTAAACATACATCTATCCTACAACTTAGTAATTCCACTTCTATAAATACTCCCAAGAGAAAGGAAAGTATATCTCCACAATATGACTATTACAAGAATATTTTAGCAAGTTTATGCATAACAATCACAACCTGTAAACAATGCAAATGTCCATCATGGGAAGAATGGATAAACAAAACTGTGTTACATTCATTCATCAATGTAATTCTCAGCAGTAAAGAGAACTACTGAGATACCTGAAACATGTTTAAATGTCACAGATATTATTCTGAGTGAAATAAACCAGACACAAAAAGGTACACACGATATGATTCTAATTATGTGGGGTTCTAGGACAGGCAAAACACATCTGTGCTGTTGTTAGTCAGAAAGTAGTTTCCTCTAGGAGAGATTTGGCTGAAAAGGCTGGCTAGAAAACTTTCTCTCTTTTTAATATTTTTGTTTAGCTAAAATGAAGTTCAATCTTTTGTGACTTTTAGAAAACTTTCTGGGATGATAGAAAAGTTCTATATCTTCTTTTTTTAAAATTAATTAATTAATTTATTTCTCCCCATCCCCTCATTGTTTACACTTGCTGGGTATGTTCATCTTCTCCTTTGTTTCTTTAGGAGGCACCAGGAACTGAACCTGGGACCTCCGATGTGGGAGGGAGACACCTAATCGCTTAAGCCACCTCTGTTCCCTGCTTTGTTGTGTCTCTCATTCTGTTT
>PVKH010015432.1:0-16103 GCA_004027955.1 Chaetophractus vellerosus | reverse complement strand
ATTTGGGGAGGGAGATTTGAAAAGCAGTTCTGATGTTGGAGTGAGCCGAACGCTGGATGGGCTGCAGCTGGCCTTGTGGAGAGACGCAACGCAGAGAGCCTCATGGTCTTCGGCTGAACTCGTGAAGGAAGCAGAGGCTGAGCCCCGAGAGAAATGCAGCCCCGGGAACAAAGGAACCCGGAAGCCTGAACCCTGGAGATGTTGGCAGCCATCTTCCTCCAGGACATGGACTTTGGTATGGGAAGAAATTTATGCTTTGTGGCCTGGTAACTGTAAGCTTCTACCCCAAATAAATACCCTTTATAAAGACCGACCAATCTTTGGTATATTTCAAAAGGCACGCCTGTGGCTGACCAAAACACCAGGAATTAACCCTAACATGCCAAGAGGTAACATGGATACTTAACATTAGCCTTAATACCAAAATACGTTACTAGAAAAGTGTGATATTTCTTAAGGTAGTAGAAATACAGTAATATCTGTGTAATAAATTGTTTAATAACTCCAGGTTCAAAAGAATGGCTTAGAACTTCCAATTATCCAGCATGCTTTTTCTAAAAGATTTTAGAAATTGTGCTTTATTACCTCATTTTCACATGTGTAATCACATTAGTCATGACTATCAAGTCACTGGCTTTGCTGAATTAGAACTATCTCCCAATGCCATACATCCAAACCCACAGTCAGGGGAGTCTTCATCATTCTGATAGATCTCAGTAAACATAATGTTTGTTTGTTTTCCTTTCTGCATTTATCTCCAAAAACTATTTCTAAAGCTAGAGCTTTTATCTACTAAGTATTATGACATATTATGCATATTAAATCAATTATTTATGCTTAGCTAGAGATAGTATTTTGGTATGCTTAGTTCATTGTAGGGGGAAAAGATACCAAAGAGAGATTTCAACCAAATAGCATAAAGGCTATTTGATATAAACACCACTCAAGGAATGGAACTGTGAGAAATGCATGGAGAAGACTGACAAATATACTAAAGTCATTAACAGAAAAGTTCTAATACAAAGGCATATGTTCAATTTTTTTATAGCTAAGATCTTGCTAATTTATTGCTATAAAACTATTTTAATATTGTATTTATAATAACTTTATCATAAAATTATATCACCATTAAATTATTTTTCAAAAATATTTAGTAAATTGGAATTGCACATTAACTTTTTTTTTAAAGATTTATTTTTTATTTATTACATTCCCCCCCCCCCTTTTCTGCTTCCTCTTGCTGTGTGTCCATTCTTGTGTTCCTCTCTGTCCACTTTGTCTCCCCCCGTTGCGGCGATGCGCCAAGACCGGTCACCACACAGGCGGCTTTCCCCACTTGTGGGCGGCTTCTGCTTCCATTCACGGCCGGCTCCGCTTCAGTTCGCGGGTGGCTGGCTGCGCTCCGCTCGCGGGTGACCTGCCCTGCCCGTGGCGGCTTTGCCCTGTCCATGGCAGCTTTTTGCCCTCCCCACGGTGGCTCTGCCCACCCATGGCGGCTTGGCATTCTCAAGGCAGTCTGCCTGCTAGGAGAGGTCCCCGGGAACCGAACCCGGGGCCTCCCATGTGGTATACCGGTGCCCTATCCACTGGGCTATACGGTCAGGTCGCACACTAACTTTAATGAAAAAAATCAGAACACAAAATTATAGGATACCAATTTTTAAAATAAAAATATGTAAGCAAAGAAAAAAGAAGGGAAATGGGTATCTCTATTATGAAATATATATAAACATGGATACATTTGGAACTGTTTTTCGAACTTTCCTCTCTTTTCCAATTTTTCTGAAATAATTGTGTACTAGAAAATGTTTTCCTAATCAATAATAGAATAAAATTAGTGAAAATGTGCTAACAATTCTGTGTTCTCAATTTCCTAGAAAGGGGTTTTTAAAGTATGATAATTAGAATAAGAAACTAGAGTAAAGGATCACTAAAGTTTCTTCCTACAGTAAAATTCTGTTGTTCTGTTTACACTTTCATTAGGTAAGTATTGGCTGTACATAAAAAGTATTTATCCTTTATATTTAACACATTGCAAATTTGCCCAAGTGCTTTGAGATACATTTTATTAAAATAATTCTGACTTTGAAAACCTTATTAGATGTTAGGGAATGCCATCCATACATGTCATCTGTAAATGAAACCCAAAACTTGTACTTCCTTAAAAAGGGACCAAAATCTTATTTAAATGCCAGGCAAATGGATTGATGCTCTTCAATTTATTATTTACAGAGCAAAATATTTAAAGGGATTACAGGAAATTATTTACTATTACCAAAAATACAAAATACGATATTAGGTTTTGACAATCTGGCCTTTATGCACATATGTGTAAACAAAAAAGCAAAGAAACAATGCTTTTGAAGACTGAGAATGTTTTATCAAATAAAATGTCCAATATTTCAAAATATTCAATCAGGGGGTAAGATCAGGTTTATCTTTTGCATAAACTCAAAAGGAAATTTTAAAAGTTGAGAAAGGAATAGCCAGAAGAAAAATGGAGAGAAATTTGAAAATATTATCATAATATTAGCCATAGATTTCTATGGTATAGCCTTTAAAAACAATATTTAAGATCAGAATTTCTAATGCTTAGTGTTAGCCTCCATGGCACATACAAATTTCAGAATTTTATTCTCTGTGTTCTAAGTCTTAGGACATATATATCTGGAATTAATGATAATAAATGTCCTTAGCCCGTGGCCTAGAAAGGCCTCCTTATGGTCAGAATCAGGATTTGGAAGTTTTGTTCTCCACGTGGACTTCACAAAGATGCCTGATAAAGAGTAGTTCTCAGTGAATGAATTTTTTCTGTCAATGCTGATTGACTGGATTGAACATTGCTCAGGAAATGCCATCGTTGACAGGCTAAAAACAACCCAAAGTTAAGTAAACCCATATTAATAGAACACAAATTTACACTGAATGTTCTGGCAGTGAAGAATTTTGGTTCGTTGATTTTCCTCGTTAGCTCAGTATGAAAAAAAAGGCCTCCACTTTTCTCTTTGTAAGTTAGATTTTATCTTAAAACTTGTATCAATTCTCTTCTCTGCTTTTAGAATTTTAAAATGTTGAGAGTTGGAATCTATCTCTAATGTTAAGAATCTTATAGTACCTAGCAGTCATGATTCTGAACATCAGTTCTGATTATACCCAAAGGAAAATGTGGAGGTTGAAGATGTCAGAGATGAGAAGAAACACATATGTACTTTAGGCCATACTGATTATATGTTCATTTTTTTTTCCCTCCGAATGATAAATTTAAAATATGAACTTGTTCTGTTGTCATTTGCCACTTTTTCCTTGAAGCAGGGCCTGCTCTTCTCCTATGCACTCCTATCTCCAAGCACTCAGCAGCAAGAAAAATAAAATCTCCTTAATAAATGTTAGGAGTAGTTGGGTTCTCAGTTAGTTGGTGTTTCACCATGCTTGGCTTACAATACGAACTTTTTATAGCCATAGTGTTGATAGAAGTTTTCAGTAAGAACAATTAACCATGGCAGTGTCATCAGTGGTTTTGTTCTCTTTACCTTAAACCTATACAATTTCCATTTCTTCCTAAAGAAACAGCATCTTCAGCTTTCACAAGGCAGTCTACGATTTCATTTCTAAAGCACTGCAGCTCTCAGGGAGGTCATGTCTTTATGCATGTCACCACTGGATACTCTTGCACTGTTGTTCTAACACCTAGTGAGTTGCACAGATTCTCCCCAAACATTCCACAAGGGCAAGTGAGTATATTTTTCTTAGTTCATAAGTGCTTGGCAGAACTCTGATTCCCAGGGTATTTGGGCTATGTTGTTCTGAATTTTCATCACCAATCAGATTACTTACTTTGAGGCCATAAAAGTCACAAAAAAAGAATTTGGAAAATTTGCATTTAATAGGGCTCTAGGGGAAATAGCAGGATGGGAGGTGAAGAGAGGAGGAGAGGCCAATGACATTCCCAAAGGTACTTAAGTAGATTTCTCAGTCTAGTAGGATGTTAGTAGTACAATTAGGATTAGTAATACACATATATTAGTGAAACCACACTGAATGTTACCCTAAAAAGAAAGAAACACGTTTTCTTTTCTAAAATAGAAACTATCACATATCAGTACCAACTATGTTAGAAAATGACTTAGAATACAATTTAAGGTACATATTTGTGCCAACATATCCCTCCAAATTTCTTTCCTGTCTTGCCTGTAGTTTGTTCATTGTTTTATTTTACAAATTTATATCCTTCTGGTGATTTCTTCTCACAGTGTGAAGCTGTGACGTCTTCATCCATTCATTTATTCTCCTTTTTGCTTATCAATTCTTTTCACTCACATTTGTTAACAGTGTTAAGTTCTGAGATTAAAAGAATGGAAAAGACATTGTACCTGTCTTAGAGAATCACTAGTCTGGTAAAGGAGTAAAGCTCCTTAAATAAATAGCTATTATGGCCACACGTAGATTCTCTAGCAGTAGTGTGGGAAAGTTGCTAGTGCAGTCCCAAGGAAGAATCAATGAAGAATGTATCACCTTTGTACAGTATCAGGCAGGGTGGGGCAACAGTGTGGAAGCAGTGGGGTGGGAGGTTGGCATGAGCGGCTTCTGCCAATGAAGGCAGATATTGTCGACTCTATATGAAAGTGCCACACTCCAATACAGACATCCAATAATCCATCTACAGTGGTCTTACATTCCATTTTTTTAAAAAATAAGAAATGGACAATGTGTTCCTTTTTTGGAAATATGCTCATACTTTCCCACTCGCTTTTATTTCACCCACTACAATGGCTTTCATCAACTTAATTTCCAGCGCCTGTTGCCAACTATTTGAGAAGTAATAAAATTATGAATCCAGTTAAATGTGATTAACAGAATAATATTAACTCGTTGTTGGGGATTGAACCATGTTCCCCACAGGTTTCAAGCCCTGTGACTGTGAGCCCATTTTTAAGTAACATCTTTTGATGAGGTTACTTGAGTTAACTCAGATGAATCAGGATGGGTCTTGATCCTATTACTGGAGACCTAATAGAGAAGGCCACAGAGTGAGAAGCCAGATGGACTAGCCAGAAACCGGAAGTCTACGGAATGCCGAAGAGAACAGAAAAGAGGCCACCATGTGAGGGAAAAGCTAAGGAACCCCAACATCGCCAGCCAGTTAGAAGATACTGACCTCCAGAGGAAGTAAGCATTCTAGCCTCAGCCAATAAATTCCTGTTGTTTTACCAATCCATTGAATGGTATTTGTTTTAGCAGCCTTGAAACAAAAGCAGTCATAGTTAACATTTGGTATTGACTGTTATGGACCAATTTTTAGAGGTAACAGGATCCTAATAACACTGAGTAAGACAGTTTTACAGCTTTACTAAGTCCCAGGAACATTTCATCTGTTTAGGATTTCATGGTCAACTCAATTACAATTATGTTTTGCTCTTTCATCAGGAGATATGGAACTTCACTGATATTAAACTACGCATGGTATATCATATTTTTATTTAATCAGGAGACATTTCAACATAGGTACCACGTATCTCTTCTATTCTTTCTTCCAGGTCTAACTCAAATTAAGCTTGCTTCTATGACTTTTCCCAGACTACCAGCAGAAGTATTTGCTCTCTCATCATTGTCATTCCATATTACTCTAAACACATGTCCTGAATTTGAATCTTG
This sequence comes from Chaetophractus vellerosus, assembly GCA_004027955.1. Classification (NCBI taxonomy): domain Eukaryota; kingdom Metazoa; phylum Chordata; class Mammalia; order Cingulata; family Chlamyphoridae; genus Chaetophractus; species Chaetophractus vellerosus. Next base: position 10,451 of record PVKH010015432.1, on the reverse strand, counting down.
GCTCTGATACTTAGTGGTTGTATAATCTTGGGCAAGTTTCTTTACCAGTTTGTGACCTAGTTTCCTCATCTATAAAATAGAGATAATAGGAGTGCATAACTAACAAAATTATGAGGATTAGTTGAGTAAATATATTTTAAAACTTAGAAAATTGTCTAGCATACAATAAGTGCTGTATAAATGTGCACTAATTTTACATCCTAGAGTTGTTTGCTAATGAGTATATCACTCTCACTAGAGTATTATTTATGTAATACCAAGAACATGCCACTGTCTTGGTGCCCCCAAACCTTTCAAATCTTCCTAAAATTGCTTAGCACATAATAGGAGTTTATTAAATGTTAACAGATATAACAATGGAATCAAGGACCACAAGTCAGTTCACAAAGGAACTTCAGGAATTCCACAAATTGAAAAAGCTTATTTCAATTTTTCTGAGGCAAGTATTCATATCATTCATCAAATTTATAATTAAATCGTTGTAGCAATATGGTCAAAGAAAGAATCTTCTAAACTTTCACAATTTGAAAATTTGCAAACTCATTTGGAATTTTTAATCTGAAGTTTATGTAATGGCTTATCAGAAAACCCTACAGTTTTATAATGTAGCTTCATTATTTCTTTTGTCCACCTAATTTATTCACAAATAATTTGTGAAATTCTAATTTTCATGCATACTCACACTCACTAGCTGCTAACTAAAAGTGGTGATATCATTGGTGAAACAGATTACTTGGTTCCTATTCTTAACAGATTAATGGTATTTTTGTTGACATCAAAGGAATAAAAGCAATCGTCTGAGTTAAGGAATAAACTAATAAGATTATTCTAAGACCATTGATGTTAATGGATGCACAATTAGAAAGCTTTTGTTGAAGTCTGTGATTGGCAACATACAGATAAATGATTGCTTAACAATAGATCAAACTGATAAAATAGATAACAGACTGCAATATTGGTTGCAATATCATGTTTTCATCATGGAAAAACTTCTCAAAATGGGATTGGAGCCATACTTGCCATAGATGTTCTGGTCAGGATTCCAACATTAGGACTGAGCCTGCACTGATCGTTGTACTGGTTTTGAGCTAGCCCAAAAATGTAACAGTTGGCTCAGTGTCTGAATTGCTACCAAACAAAATCAAACCAAAATAAACCAAACCAAGTCTGTATGTATATTCTGCATATATTTATTTCTGTGTGTGTGTGTGCAGGAGAGAGAGAGAGAGAGAGAGAGGTGGAAGAGAGAGAAGTAATATGACAGTTTGGTGTCGCAGTGAAACTCTAGATATCACTGAATAGTTGTTTGATCCTTGCTGTAACATGGCTTTCAGAAATTTATCTCGTCAATAACATTTGATTTACTTTCTACATACAATCATTCTTCCTCAAAAGTGGACCAAAAGAAGGTTTCTATAGTGCCAAACAACAAGCAACAAACAAATAAAATGGAAAGAACAAACAAATCACTTTGTGCCAAGATATTCAAAGAAGTATAAAAAGTCATGATTAAGCAAACAAGGCCTCCTGTCTTGCATAATCACTTGAAACGTGGAAAAACTGAACACTGAACTTTTCACTTGGGGTTTACAAGGTTCCATAGTAAAGAAAAGAATAAAGGAAAGATAATGCAGTATTGCCTCAAACAATGCACATCACTGGAAAAACGAACCTGAGGTTGCTGTGGATACGTCTGAACTGTGCTTGTGGATATAGGTAGATAGAAAAGACTTAATTAAGCCCCTTTTTTGTAGATGCTGTCAGAGTTAAGAATTCTAAGTATTGTTAATAAATAGCATCAAATACTTTTAGAAATGGTATATAAGATATTTTTCTTCTAATTATGCAATTCTCTCATAAATGCATGCATGCTACACTAAATTTCTTAGAGCATATCATAAGAACATCACAGCTAAATCAAATAATTACAAAAGCTATAAGCATACACCATATAATCAGGATGGCTTTTGATACAATGATATTATCAAATTGGGCTAGAGAAATGAAAAAGCAAGATATGAATATTCAAGTATCTTAAGTAATTATAAAGTATGAAATTCAAAATTTTTTGAGTTTTGCTATTTAAAAATATGAGCTAAATATATCTGTGGAAATTGATATTTTTTACCACAAGTCCTGTTATGCCAACTTTGTACTAGGCGGTTCATACTATTACCTTTTTTGTGCATAAAATAATGTTGTTCCTCTGCAAAAAAGGTCTACTTTGTTTAAGACCTATTCCCTACTGCCTGTTATTGCCCCCCAAAATGAGAGCGATGACAGCAGTGTAATTTGGTGGAAAAGAGACTGAGCTTCAGACCAGGGCTGGTGTGAATTCCAATCCAGGCTTTTACATTTAAAAGTGGAGAAATATTGGGTAAATTATGTAACCATCTGAATATTCAATTTCTGGGAGAAAAAGGGAAAAATCTAATGATAATAAAAATAATAACCCGACTTTCTCTGAAAGTTGTTTTGATTATAACGAAATGATCTCTGCAAGGAGCATCATAGAGTATCTTGCCCATAGTTTGGTCTTGATATAGCCTATTCATCATTTTACTGACAATAATACAGCTTGAATAAATAGTCTATTATATCTATTGAACAAATACCTGCATTGCTCACTGCAAATTCAACCAACAATTATATTAGATATGTTGGGACTTTGAAAGAAAAAGTTGACCAACCTGAGGTCTGTTTAAAATCAACAGCCCTACATTACATGATTACCTTCTCAAAATGATAATTTTTAAATAAGTTGAGTGATTTTTAACACATGTATAGTATGTAATTAAAAGGTACTAAAATCCACTTTTAAGCTAAAAGGTTTGTTTGCTTTTGGCCTTTATAAGGAAAAAGCAAACGATAAATTTTTACATAATTTGCCATATTAAAGAAAAATAGCATCATATTTATGATATTTACAATCCTTCCGTGATGTGGTGTTTATAGTTCATGGAATCACAATTTAGGAAAAAGAAGAGATAAAATATGATCACTGAATACTATTTGAAGAGCATAAGTATCACTGAATTAGATTATGGAAATGAGCTGCACAATATACTATGAACAGTTATAAGATGCTTTCTTACATAGTATGCAAATGTGAAAATTGCATTTGATTTAGAACCAAATTCTGCCATTTTCAGAATTTACTACCACCAGTGTTCATTTTGCATGAATGTCTGTGCAATATTTTTTTATTGTTTTTTGGGCTCCCTTGCCACATGTTAGGGAGTCTGGATATGTCACTATTCATTTATGCAATAAAGAAAGTATTAATCCAGTATTTAGTTTTTCAAAACATTTTCTCCATTGTTTATACATTTAATTTATTCAACTATTAATTGTAATTCATTAACTATTGTCATAAAGTAAACGTGAGTCAAACAGTCAATGCAAACACAATTTATGTAGATGAAATCGTACTTAATAGACCAAAAAAAGGCTCCATTTTTCTAACTTAAGTGGGTAGCTCTGACTTCTATGGAAAATGTCCTCCTTGCTTTCTCCTACACCCATGCCCAAGTGTCCCCAACTTCTTTCAATTGAACTCTGTAAATCACTTTCACATATATTCTCTTATTTCTTCAGTTTCCGCCTTAGTTTGGGCTCTCAACCCTCTCTCACCAATAGTATTGTTTTACCATTCTAGGCAGTCACGGTGCCCCCAGTACAGTCTGTTCATGTACACATTAAATAAATCTGTTGCATGATTGTTCTGTAAACCCACAACTTCTTGAATATATTTTTAAAATCGAGTCTGATCATGCACCTTCCTTAAAATTTCCAGTGACTCCCACAGAGCCTCAGAAAAATTCCAAATTTCTTAGTAAATCATACAATTACTTGGTTTTTTATTTCCTGACATCCTTCGTATTGAAGCCTCCTTTTAATTATAACACAGAACATTGTTCCATTAGTCTCTAAACACTCCCTTGCCCTCTTCTCCAGGTGGCACAGTGTGTACAATGCTTGGATGCTCAGTTGAAATTTGCTCTTCCAAAACTCTCTTCACATCTCTTTGTACCCACCAAACACCAATAAAGCACTACTGAACACTAAGCATACATCTACTTAATCTTACAATATTTACCACCCTGCAATGTAATTTATTTTGTACATTTCTATTTGCCTTATTAAATTTGCTGCTTTTCAAAGGCCTCCCTAAAGAAGGTATATCTGATTTTAAATGTTACCTTAAAAAGTGCATAAAAGTATACAAAAGTATGAAGATTAATAGTGTTAACATACATACATCACTTTGTCATCAGTTCAATACCTCAAAGGATCTCAACATATCTTCCTGCAAATGAGTTATGTTTTGTATTTTGTTTATTCACTATCCCATAGTCTTTTTTTTTTTCCTGACCACTGGTCCATAAATTTAAATATCTATAGTCCTTTTAATCTGCAAAATTAGCTTCTAATTATTTATTTGGTTAAATCCTATAATGTGGCTGTAAAGAAGGTGGCTGGCAAATTGCAGTACAGTGAATCCAAACCTATTTTTAGACAGCCCAAATTAATGCTGTTTGTGACATACAGTGGTTTATTTTATAAACCCTCCTAATAATACATGAAGCATGAATTACAGATATAAAGGCATATTAAAAACACAACAACAAAAATAATACACTAGCCCATACTAGAAAAGTGAAGTGAAATGGAGGTTGCAAAAAGAAATATATAAAGAAAAGACACAGAGAGCAAATGGAAAGTCCTGGAAGATAAATTAATGTATGCCCAAAGGCAATGAATGCCATTTAGTAATAAATATACTGGAAATAAAAATGGAGCCAATTAGTATGTACAAGAAAATACAAAAATAATCAGGAATAAGGAAGAGCAATAAGCAGGGTAAGTTGCACGAGCTTTAAAACAGAATATGGAAGATTATAAAATGGAAGTTAAAGAAGTACACAAGAAATATAGCAAATAAAAGGAAAATTGTAACAATGATAAAGATAAATAAAATGGTTTTGTCAACTGCAGGAAGGGCAAGAGGTCAGACCCTCAAAGAGATGGAGGAGGTAATTTATTAACAGCAAAGGTAGAGGCACTGATAAAACAAAATTAATTTTATTTTGCACCAGTGTCCACACATAGTGGAGAGGCTAATGTGGCAAACATGGCAATACATTCCCCAGGAGATAGCAAAGAAACGTTGAGGAAATTAAAATTGCTATGGGATGTCTAATCAATTGAAGTGGTTGTTTTCTTGCACATGTTTCATTCTATTTGAAAACAAAAGGTAAAACTAAACAATATTACTACTGCATTTTGGCTACAATAAGCATGTGCAGAACTGAATTCAAGTGCCATGAATCTCCAATTATATGCAGACCATAAATGACACTTTAAAAAATCTCCTTAAGAAAAATCTAGTAAATGCTAAGCTAGCAGAGTTAAGACAGAGAAATATCTAGGTCACAGTTTATATATTTTATTTTAAATTTTGGGAGGAATAAATAATTACATAACTAGAATTTTTTTCAATAGCAGTTTCTTTTAAAAACGTTTTTTTTTCCCTAAGTTGAATTTTAAGTATTGGAGTACTAATGGATTTTTTGCATGATTTCATTACGATTTTATGTTTATGTAAATTCAAATTCAATTTACATAAACTTTTAAAAGAATCTTCAAATAATAAGCCAAAATGTAAGGATTTCATGTTTAATCCATGATTCTAAAATATCAAATCCTCTAAAGAAAATTCACAAGAAAAAGGCAACATAATTCTGAAATGCATACTTTTTTGGTCTTTTATGTTTATTGTCAACACTGCAGCTTTGACCTGAAAGCAAAAGATTATTTTTCTCACAATGCCTTTATCAAATATGCAAATTATTGTTCTCATGGATTTGTGATTTTAATTTCTATTACACAGTTGTAATAGAAACTGAACTGAGATCCAAATTTTTTCTCATATGTATTCTTCAATAGTTATAAAAAGATGAAAAGATAATTGATTTCAGGCATTTTAAATTATATCAACTCATACATAGTAATGAAGGAAGTTCATATCTTATTCTGTACTGTGTAGTTGTCCATAGCAAAATATATACTTTATTAAGTAAAGTTTCAGGCATAAATTTACAGATTTTTCCATAAGCTAAATTATTTTACAAAAGTCAACATTCAACAAACTGATTCAACATGGGTATAAAGGGGGTCTATTCCTTAAAAATTATCATATGAGATGCCATAAAGATTTTAAAAATGGAATTTAACGTAACACATAATAATATATATTCTATTAAAATCATGGTTGAGAGTGAATACTTCCATAAAAGAGGTTCAGATAAAATTTTTTAGTAACTTGAAAGAGGGTGAGAAGATTAGTGGCTAAAGGCCTATGAAGACTTCCATTCAACTGGGCATTCAAAAATATTTCAGAATACACCAAAGTTGCATACTGAAAGATAGGCAAAAATTAAACAGATTAAAATGAGAAATAAGCGACTTTCCAAAAGAAGAAATTGGGAAATCCAAAGCAAGGAGATGGAAAGGAAAATAACATCTATTATCTCTTGTGTACCTAATATTTTGCACACTTTCTGACATTCATCCTTAAAACATCGTCCTTTAAAGCAAAAAAGTCTTTGTGGTTGTGACGGCACAGGGTGAGTGCTTTGGTAGGTATAATAATTCCCAATTTACATATAAAGCAATTTAGGGTTTAAAAAATGCTTAAAATCACTGAGGTCACATACTGGTCAGTGCCTTGACCATTTGCTGATATGAAAATGATAATAGCACCTATCCCAGAGAGTGCTTGGCACATACCAAGCACTATTTTTTAATGAGCTATTTCAAAAGCACACGAACCACCATTCTGATGTTAACATTTTGCCTTATCTGCTTCAGATCTGTTTTTTAAAAGAAAGAAATTGTAGCAGACACATTAAAAGTCCCCTCTGCACCTCCTTAATCCTATTTTGTTCTTTGCCTCCACTATTCTTGTTTTGTATTCTTCCCATCTGGGTCTTTACATTTTTATTTCCTTATATGTATGTATATGTAAATGGATTTAACATTGATTTGTATTTTTAAATTTACATTAATAAAGTGTAGATAACATTCTGAAAAAAAAAACCACTGAGGTACTAAGTGATGAGCAAAGATTCAATATCAGGATGTTCTATCTTTATAACCTAGACTCTGCATCCATTTCATGCTGGTGATTTGAGTGGTACATACATGAAAGTTACAAAAGTACAAACATTGCACAATCTTATTTTATATTGAATATGATATGCAAATTTATAAAGTCAGAAACCAGAATACAGGCTACCAGGGACCAGGTGGGTTTGGGAATGGGAATTAATTAATGTCTGGTTGGTATGGGGTTTCTGTTTGGGGTGATGGAAGAGTTTTGGTGGTCTATGCTGGTGTAACTAATACCACTGAATTGTATACTAGAAAGTGGATAAAATGGGAAATTTTAGGTTGTATATATGTTAGCAGAACAAATGTAAAACAACACATGTACAATAGAACAAGTGAACCTTTATATAAACTATGCAGTAGACTCAATGGTACAATCATAATAATACTCTTTCCTCAATTGTCACAAAGATGCCATACTAATCCAAAATGTTAATAACAGGGAAAACTGTGTGTGAGGAGGAGGTATATGGGAACTCTATACTATTTGCATGATTTTTTCTGTAAACCTACAACTGCTTAATAAAAAAAAGAAAAAATGCAAATATTAGATAATGACAGGTATTGTTCAGAGTATTAAAACAGTGCAATATGATAGGAAGACTAAGTGACCACTTTTAGAAATGGCAGTAAAGGAAATCCTTGGTGAGAACGTAAAATTAGAATGACAAAAAGAAGAAAGACATAAAAAGATCAGGAACAAGAGTGTCTTAATTTGAGGAAACAGTGCAAATCCTCTAGGGAAAAACTGAGTTCAAGAAAGTGAAAGATGATCGTTGTTACAGCAAAATGAATAAGATGGAAAGTGGGAAGAGATGGGACTAGAGTATTTGGAGGGAGTTGAATCATGCAGGATGTATTATCCCAGTGTTAGATGTTAGAGTTTTATTCTAAATAGAAGGGAAATTATTGTAAAGCTTTGAACAGGGAACACAGATGATTTTATTTACAGACGTTAAAGAACACACTAGCTGTTGTTGAAGAATGGATGACAGTAGGGTTAGTACAGAAGCATGGTGACCAGCTGGAAGATTACTGCAGTATTCCAGAGAATGATGATGGTGACTTGGACTAGGGAGATACACAAAGGAGACAGATAAACATATGTACATTCAGTTTGCTTTGATGAAGGGATAATCGTTCATACATGTCTTAGTGTGAGTGGCAACTATTTAGAGGTCAAAGATTTTTGCCTCAAGTAGCTAGGTTCTTGGGATGGTTTATTATTGTGATGGAAAATACAAAGAGGGGAACATATTTTGAGCAGAGAGGTAAACAAGTATTCTGGTTTATTCTTGTTAGTTTAACACACATATAAAGCAGGGGTTCTTAACCTTTTTCACTCCATGGACCCATCTGCCAGTCAGGTGAAATGAATGCTATTGTAATTTATTTATTGCATACATTCATAAATGAAGGAAATGCTAGATTTCAGTTAGAAGTCAGGGAAAATAAAGATAATAAGTTGATGTTTTTCAATTCAAGCTCATGGACCCCCAGAAATCTTTCCATGGACCCCCAAGGGGTTAAGAACCCCTAATATAAAGCATCCAAATGGAAACATCAGAGATGCAGTTAGATGTATAGGTCTGGATATTATGGTCAAGCCTGGAGGTAGAGATTTGAGTGTAGTTGGCATGTGCATGAAAATTTCAAGCCATGGTCCTGAATAAGATCAACTTGACTATTGTAGATATTAAGGAGACAAAGTGTCTAGATCTGAGCCCTAAGTAACTCCATAATTAGAGGTAGAAAGGAGGAGGCAGAACCTGCAAAGAAACAGAAAGAGTGTCCACTATGAATACGTTGCCAAAGAGGCCAAGAGAAAAACGCATTTAGAACAGAGGGGTCAACTGTACCGAATACTGCTTTTTGCCAGCACAGGGCTTGGAAGTACAGAGGAGTAAAACCTGGTCCCTGAACTTAAATTTCATATTCTAATGAAATAGACAGAGATACAAATGGGCAGTTTCACTGCTATGTATAATTATGACAGATCAGGGTGTCTGGGGAGCACATAAGAAGGACATGTCCACCCAGATTGAGAGACTGAGGAAGGCAATTAGGAATGGCCTTCTGGAGAAAGTGCCAGGTGGAGGGAAGATAAGGAAGGTAGGATGGGAAAGAAAATAGGAGATAGGGTTGGGGAGAAGAGCATTTTTGGTAAACATAAAAGTTTGTAGATATGCTTTCAGGACGAATGGAGATTAGATGAAACATAGGATATAAGGCTAGAAAGAAAAGCAGATGCCAGGTCATGAAGAGGTTTCAAAGTTGTAGTGAACAGTTTGAACTTTTCCTAAAGGCTATGGAGATTCATGCAGGAATTATGAGAAGAGGACAACCTTGGAACACAATTTGCATTTTAGAATAATCACTCTGGCAAACTCTGACAGAGAGCTTAGAGTGGTCAAAATCATTGATAGGAATATCATTTAGGAAATTTTGGTAGAAATTCAAGCAAGAAATAAGTGCCTGAACAAAAGAAGAGGAAGTTGAATTAAAACAATTCCTATCTCCATCAAAGTCGATTTTTAAAAAAATGGGTCATAAATAGTAAAGGTGGACACTATTTATAATTAAGATAAAAGGTAAGTTTGAGCCAGTAAAATGGAGCCCCTTAATTTGGATTTTGGTCAGCAAAAACTGGTAAATAATTTCTGACAGATGGCAACACAGAATCTTCCATGACCATTAACATCAAGATCCCTGCTTTATGTTTCATCCAAGAGATGCAACTTCTGACAACATAGTCGTTTCCAATTCTGTAATAGGTCATTTGCCATAAGAGTACTATTCCTTTTGATGGAAACAAAGGTCTCTCAATTAATAATGTTTGTGATAATGGGGATGGTTGAGATAACAGTTATTTGAAGGCTTTAGATATTATGTTTAAAATGGCACACGCTTCTCTGCTACTTAACAATTGACATGTATCAAAGTGCTGAAGATTCAACTAGAGATCAGAGGCTACCTCCAAAGATTTTCACAAAGTGGGTCTCTTCAGTACATTTTTTCCCCTTGTATAGCTAACGTCTTCTACTTTCTCCCTAGTGTCTATAGATACATCTCCTGTCTCAGCTATCCTGGGACCTTAGCTTACCTCCAAAATGCAGAGTTCATGCATGGATGATAGCAATACCATTCCTCAACAGCATAAGGGGTGTTAAATTTTTGTTGTTGTTGTTGTTTCTTTAAAGATTTATTTTTATTTATTTATTCCCCTGCCCCCTTGTTGTTTGCGCTGACTGTCTGCTCTCTGTGTCCATTCTCTTTGT
>PVKH010015431.1:0-16098 GCA_004027955.1 Chaetophractus vellerosus | reverse complement strand
TATATATATATATATATTTGCCCTTAGTAGCTGTCCTTTATTTTTAACAAATCAATTGTACTGATTCATATTAATAAAGCATAATCCATCCAAAGTGTACAATCAATTGTATTCGGAGTAATCACATTCATCACTTCAATCATTTATAGGGGCACTTTCATTATTCCAATAATAATAATAAAAAACAAACAAAGAAACAAAACTCATCACCCCTCAATCTCTCTGTGCCTCACCTGCCGTACATAGCTGCCATTCTTTTTCCTTCTCTCTAGTGTACTTGTATTTATATTGTGAAAAACAATCTTATATATGGAATATCACCAATATTCTTGTTTTACATGAGGTTTTATAATCATATACAGTCCCAGGATACAGTGTTCAGCTTTTCTTCTAGTAATATACATGACCTTAGACTTTCCCTTTGAACCACTGTCATATGCATACAATAGCACTGCTAGTTATAAACAGAATGATGCGCTTTCATCATTTCTATTCATTTCCAAAGATTTACAAACAATCTTTTTACCAATGCTGCACAGATTAACTCTCAGCTTTCCATTCTCTACTCCGCTTCTATTTTCTGGTAACCTACATTCTAATTATTAACTCCATGAGTTTACACAATATATTTAGTTAATAATAGCACAGCCATGCAGTATTTGTCATTTTGTGCCTGGCTTGCTTCAGTCAACATTATATCCTCCAGGTTCATTCACGTTGTCATATGCTTCACGACTTTTTTTCTTCTTACTGCTGCATAATATTCCATCTGTGAATACACCACAATTTGTCTATCGATTCATAAGTTTATGGACACCTAGGTTGTTTCCAGCTTTTGGAAATCATGAATAATGCCGCAATTAACATGGGTGTGCAGATGTCTGTTCGTGTCTCGGCTCTCAGTTCTTGTGGGCATACACCTAGTTATGTTATGATCACCTGGCAAGTCTATATTCAACTTCCTTAGGAACTGCCAAACGGTCCTCTTTGTAGAATGGCTGTTCCATTCTACATTCCCACAAATAGTCAATAAGCATTCCTATCCCTCCACATCCTCTCTAACATTTACAATTTTTTGTACAGTTTTTTTAAAAAACAAATCGATTTTATTTATGCATATTAATAAAGCATACAATTCATCCAAAGGGTACAATCAATAGTATTTGCTATAATCACATGGCTGTGGGTACATCACTTTAATCATTATTGGAGCATTTTCATTATTTTAATAATAATAAACAAAAAACAAACAAACAAGAAAATTCCTCACCTCTCAATATCTCTATGCTTCCCCCACTGTACATAGCTGCTGTTTCTGGCTATTCTATCCAAAGTATATAACCAATGGCTTTTAGTATAATCACATGTTGTACATTCATCAATTCAAATATTGTAGACCAATTTCATTACTCCAAAAAGAAAGACTCCACAACCCTGAGCATTCCTTCCTCAGACCTACATAACCACTAATCTCCTTTCATCTTTATAAATTGATTTATATTTACATTTTATATAAATGGAATCATGCAATATGTAGTACTCTGTGTCTGGACTCCTTCTTTTACTATTATGTTGGGGTTTTTTGTCTGATATTAACATTATATACTATTAACTTACATTTGTTCAGCTTCAAAGAAAAAGTCTTATTTATGCAATTCTAGCCATATTCATATTTCACATAATATATTTATATTTCATATATTTAATTCATAATAGGGCAATCATATAGTATTTTTCCTTTTGTTTCTGGCTTGCTTCTCTCAACATGATGTCCTCCAGGTTCATCCATGTTGTCATATATTTCACAACTTCATTTCTTCTTAACGCTGCATAATATTCCATCCTGTGTATGCTCCACAATTTGTTTACCATTCATCAATTGATGGACACCTGGGTTGTTTCCAAATTCTGGCTATCATGAATAACACTGCTATGAACATTGGTGTGCAGATATCTATTCGTATCACTGCTCTCAGTTCTTCTGGGTATATATATCTAGCAATGATATTGCCAGGTCCTATGGCAGGTCCGTATTCATCTTCCTTAGGAACTGCCAAAATAGTCCTCCACAATGGCTGTACCTTTCTATATTCCCACCAACAGTGAATAAGTGTTTCTATCTCTCCATATCCCTTCCAACATTTACAGTTTTCTTCTGATTTTTTAATAGAGGACAGTCTAATAGGTATGAAATGATATCTCATTGTAGTTTTGATTTGCATTTCCCTAATTACTGGTGATGTTGAACTTTTTTCATGTGTTTCTTCACCATTTGCCTTTCTTTTTTGGACAGTTGTCTTCTCAAGTCTTTTGCCCGTTTTTTAATCAGATACTTTGTCTTTAATTTGATGAGTTGTATGATCTCTTTATATATCAAGGATATTAAACATTATCAAATATGTGATTGACAAATATTTTCTCCCATTGAGTCAGCTGCCTTTTTACCCTTTTGACAAAGTTTTTTGAGGTGCAAAAGTGTTGAGTTTTGAGGAGGTCTCATTTCTCTATTTTTTCTTTTGTTGCTTGTGCTTTGGGCTTTAAGAAACTACCACCTACCAGAAGATCTTGAAGATGTTTTCCTACATTATCTTTTAGGAGTTTTACAGTTGTTGTTTTTATATTTAAGTTCTTCATCCATTTTGAGTTAATCTTTATATAATGTGTGAGATAGAGGACTTCTTTCTTTCTTTTGGAATTGGATATCCATATCCACTATGATAGAAACTTAATATGACCGTTAAACAACGTAATTTCGAACACAAGTAAAAATTAAATGGTAAGGTATGAGATGGGTGTCTTCTTTTTTTATTTTGACATAGTTATCTAGTTCTCCCAGCACCATTTGTTGAATAGACTCTTCTGGCCCAGATGGGTGGGCTTAACAGCCTTGTCAAAAATCGCTTGACTGTAGATGTGAAGGTTGGTTTCTGAGTTCTTGATTCGGCTCCATTGTTGAATCTGTCTGTCCTTAAGCCAGGACCATGCTGTTTTTACCACTGTAGGTAAGTAATATGCTTTAAAGTCAGGAAGTGAGAGTCCTCCAACTTTGTTCTTTTTAAAGACTTTTTTGGCTATTTGGGGCCCCTTACCATTCCAAATACATTTGATTATTGGCTTTTTGATTTCTGCAAAAAAGGCTGTTGGGATTTTTATTGGGATTGCATTGAATCTGTAAATCAGTTTGGGTAGAATTGATATCTTAACTATATTTAGTCTTCCAATCCATGAAAACAGAATGTACTTCCATTTAATTCTTCTTTGGCTTCTTATAGCAATATCTGTGGTTTTCTGAATACTGGCTCTTTATGTCCTTGGTTAAATTTGTTCCTAAATATATGATTGTTTTAATCACTGTTCTAAATAGAGTTTTTATTCTGATTTCCTCCTCAGATTGCACAACAGTAGTGTATAAAAACACTATTGACTTTTGCATATTAACCTTGTATACCGCCACTTTGCTGAACTCGTTTATTAATTCTAGTAGCTTAGTTGTGGATTTTTCAGGATTTTTAAGATATAGGATCATGTCATCAGCGAATAGTGAAAGTCTTAATTCTTCCTTTCCTATTTGGATGCCTTTTATTCCTTTGTCTATCCTGATTTCTCTAGCTAGAACTTCTAGCACAATATTGAATAATAATGGTGACAGCGGGCATACTTGTCTTGTTTCTGATCTCAGCAGGAAAGCTTTCAAACTTTCACCATTGAGTACAATGCTAGCTGAAGATTTTTCATATATGCATGTTACCATATTGAGAAAGCATCCTTCTATTCCTATCTTGTGGAATGTTTTTATCAAGAAAGGATTCTGTATGTTGTCAAATGCCTTTTCTGCCTCAATGGAGAGCATCATGTGATTTTCCTTCTTCAATTTATCAAAGTTGTTTATTGCACTAATTGATTTTCTTGTGTTGAACTACCCTTGTTTACCTGGGATAATACCCACTGATCGTGGTGTATAATTCTTTTAATTTGCTTTTGATTTCTGTTTGCAAGTATTTTGTTTAGGATTTTTGCATCTATATTCATTAGAGATATGGTCTGTAATTTTATTTTTTCATAGTATCTTTATCTGTTTTTGGTATTAGGGGGGTGTAGGCTTCATAGAAGGAGGTTGGTAGCATTTTTTTTTGAAAGAGCTTGAGCAAGATCGGTTATTCAGTCATCTTTGAATGATTGGTAGAATTCACCCATGAAGCCATCTGGTCCTGGGCTTTACACCTTTGGAGGCTTTTGATGACTGTTTCAATAACTTCACTTGTGATTGGTTTGTTAAGATCTTCTGTTTCTTCTACAGTCAGTGTAGGTGGTTCATGTGTTTCTAGGAATTTGTCCATCTCTTCTAAATTTCTAGTTTTTTGGCATACAGTTATTTATAGTATCCTCTTATGGTCTCTCTTATTTCTATGGGATTTGTGGTAATGTTCCCTCCTCTCATTTCTGATTTTATTTATTTTGTCCTCTCTCTTTTTTCTTTTTCAGTCTAGCTAAGGATTTGTTGATATAGTTGATCTTCTCAAAGAACCAAATTTTGGTTTTTTGACTCTTTCTATTGTTCTTTGTTGTTGTTGTTCTTGATTTCATTCATTTCTGCTCAGATCATTTCTGCTTCTTTCCTTTGGCTGGGTTTGGGATTAGTCATCTGTTCTTTTTCTAGTTCTTCCAGGTGTGCATCAATTTTAGCTCTTTATTCTTTCTTAATGTAAGCATTCAGGGCAATAATTTTCCCTCACAGCACTGTCTTGGCGGTACCCCATAGGTTTTGATATGTTTTGTTCTCATTTTCATTCATCTCAAGATATTTGCTGAATTCTCTTGCAATTTCTTCTTTGACTCACTGATCGTTTAAGAGTGTGTTATCTCCACATATTTATAAATTTTCCCTTTTTCTCTCCATTATTGATTTCCAGCTTCATTATGTTATGATAAGAGAAAGTGTTTTGTACAATTTCAATCTTTTTAAATTTATTGAGACTTGTCTTGTGTCTTGTGGTCTATCTTGGAGAAGGATCCATGCACACTTGAATAGAACGTATATCTTGCTTTTTGGGGTTGCAGTGCTCTATAGATATCTGTTATGTCTAGTTCATTTATCTTATTATTCAAGTTCTCTGTTTCTTTATTTATCCTCTGTCCAGATGTTCTATCTAATACTGAAAGTGGTGTGTTGAAGTCTCCAAATATTATTTTAGAGACTTCTATTTCTCCCTTCATGTTTACCAGTATGTGCCTCATGTATCTTGGGGCACTGAGGTTAGTTGTATAAATACTTAGAATAGTTAATTCTTCTTGTTGAATTACCTCTTTTATTAATATATAATGTCTTTCTTCACCCCTTATTACCATATTGCATTTAAAATTTCTTTTGTCCAATATTAGTATCACTGCCCCAGCTCTTTTTTGGTTACAATTTGTGTGGAATATCTTTTTCTAACCTTTCAGTTTTAACCTGGTTGTGTCCTACTTCTGACATGGGAAGATGAGATATAGATGGCTCATATATATTTTTTTTATCCATTCTATCAGTCTATGTCTTTTAATTGAGGAAGTCAATCCATTAACATTTAATGTTATTACTGTAAAGACATTACTTACTTCAACCATTTTGTCCTTCTGTTCTCTGTTGTCATATCATTCTTTTGTCTGTCTTCTTATCCTTTACTTTACCTTTCCTAATAATCTTCATTTCTAAACTCTTCTCTAAATCTCTTACCCTTGTTTTTTTTCCTTTCAGGCTGCAGCACTCCCTTTAGTATCTAGTCTTTTGGTAACATATTATATCAGTTTTTGCTTGTCTGTGAAGACTTTGAACTCACCTTCATTTTTGAAGAACAGCTTTGCTGGATACAGAATTCTTGGCTGGCAGTTTTTCTCTTTCAACACCACTTTCATCTCTCCTCCATCATCTCTAATGAGAGGTCAACCAATCTTATCGCATTTCCATTGTATGTGATGCTTTGCTTTTCTCTTGCTCCTTCCAAAATCTTCTATTTATCTCTGATATTTGTTATTCTAAACAGTAGGTGTCTCGGGGTAGGTCTACTTGGATTTATTTTGTTTGGAGTGCATTGTCTTTCTTGGATATTGATATTTATGTCTTTCATAGGGTTGGGAAGTTTCTGTTCATTATTTCCTCAAATATTCTTTCTGCCCCCTTTCCACTCTCTTCTCCTTCTGGGACAACAATAACACAAATATTTGTGTATTTCACATTGTCATTCAATTCCCTGAAACTCTGTTCCATTTTTTCCATTCTTTTCTCTTTCTGTTTTCCTGTTCTTTTCCAGTTCAGATGTTCTGTCTTTGAAATCACTAATTCTGTCTTCTAGCCATTCAAATCTGCTCTTATGTGCCTCTAATGTGTTTTTAAACTCATCCATCAGGACTTTCATTCTGATAAAGCCTGTTACTTTTCTTTTCAAGTTTTCAAATTGTTCTTTATGTTCTCCCAGTGTCTTCTTAATATACTTTATTTCTTTAATCATATTTTCCTTAAATTCTTTGAATTGATTTAGGAGGTTTGTGTGACTATCACTGACTAATTTTTTAAAAATCCTTTATCTCTTCAAGGTATTTGTTTAGTTCTTTGGCTTGGCCATCTTTTCTTGTTTTCTAGTATGACTTGCAAATTTTTGCTGATTTCTAGGCATGTGAATATGTAGGTGAATTTACTTTGATGACTAATTTCTCTTGCCTATTTTTTCTCTTAACTCTTCTTTGATATTTCATTCAACTTACTCCAAGTATTTAAAATTGCCCAGCTTAAGTTATCAAAATTGGGCCAGGGGCTCACTAGTGTGGTGCAGATTTTCTCTTCAGGGTTAGAATGCAGATAGAATCAAGACCAGTTTTTGTCCATGCAATTTCCACACCAGCCCACAGATAGCACTTGTCAATGCACCTTCCCACGGAGGTGTTTCAGTCTTGGCTTTCCTGTGTTCCTGTGCTGAATCTTCAGAGTGGAGATTCAAAGCAGACTCTGCTGGCAAATTTAGTGAGGAAAAGTCCTCCATCTTCTTCTCCCTTTTCCCCTGAAACAGCTGACAGGAAGGAATATGTCTGTTCCCCTCTCAGTCAGCTGTAGTGAGCCAGGGGCTGTACCTCAGCTTAATATCTTGGGGGTGGGGTGAGAAGTCCTTCCCGGCCACTGCAGGGGCTTGGTAATTCACGTTTGTTGTTTCTGCTTCTTCAGTTGTCTGTCCCTCACCCTCCTGGGAGTTGTGTAACACTGTCCTGGTCTGCTGACCCCCAAAGCAGTTCCCTCTGACAGCTTTCAGCTCTTTTTCCATTATATTTGTGAGAGCATTGAGCTCTGCCTGTTAGTCCAAAGCCATCTTCTCACAATTCTCTCCTCTATATATTTTAATAGCCCATTTCATTTTTGATGATTAGTAAATTCCAAATTGGATTTTTTTTCATTTTTCTCTTAGCTTGACTCCTGAGAATTTGCATGCATTTTTTAAAAATTGACACTCATTTTGCTGAGATGTGTCTTTGCCTTGCCTATTTTTATGTATTGCTCTTCTTCTTAACATAGGCTTGACCAACTTGAATCTAATTACAGAGTTCCCTTATCTGTGTGTTTCTTTCTCAAACCTCAAAATATCTCAAATACAAGCTTTATTTTTATATAGTTTCTAGGAAGCATTCTGAATTAAGAAAATTCAATTTAATTCTAATCTTTCATATCTTTTTCTTTCAGTTGATGACATTATATACTATTTTTTTCAAAGGTGTGAAAGGAAGCTCTTCCATCAAGGAAGGACATGTAATCTTATTTATACTCACAGTCATGTAAAAAGATTGGCAGAACTGGTATATATTATTAGAATATTTTTTATCTTGATGCATACATTTTCTGATTTGTTTACCCTTGTGAGATTACAGATGTTGTAAAGTGAGCAGTGCCAAGTTCCCTTTAGAAGTAAAGCAATCTAAAAATACTGTCATTAATAAATTCCTTTAAGTTTTTAACAACATAATATATACTGTATATAAACTTGACTATATATGAAGTTGCATTTCTAAACATTCTTGGCCTCTAATACCTAACAGCTAACACCATTGTATTCTAGCTAAATGCATCTGACATTCATATCCCCAACTTCAAGATGTTTCCTACTATATTCCCTTCATGTCTTTTAATGAGAATTATACTTAAATTATCTGTAATACAAGTCTATGAGCTATTTCTTTCAGTTTAAAAAATATTCTTTTCAGTCCCATTCAAATTATTCAGGAAAGAAGGCAATGGAGCCCTTTCAGAGGAAGAGAGTTTAGTGAGAAAAAAATAAAGGAGTCAAAATACACAACTTTATTGTATAGTGTTAAATAGTATGCAAAGTTGAAATAATAGATATTCTGACAAATACCTTA
Source organism: Chaetophractus vellerosus (assembly GCA_004027955.1). Lineage (NCBI taxonomy): Eukaryota > Metazoa > Chordata > Mammalia > Cingulata > Chlamyphoridae > Chaetophractus > Chaetophractus vellerosus. The sequence goes on along the minus strand of PVKH010015431.1, from coordinate 7,722 downwards.
CAAGATGAGAATCAAACAGAATAATTCAGTTAAAATGATTGTAAAAACTATACAGATATAAGATAATGGAAACACTGGGGAAATAATATTTTTGTATAATCAACAGCTCTTCCTTAGAAGCTAAAGATAGTATCAAGAGAATTTTGAAAATATAAAATATATAATCCTCACCCTCAAAGTTAAAACAGTAATTGAATGTTAATTGGTGAACATCAAGTCTGTAGGCCTGCTAAGAACTCTGGCTTACCACTGACATTTTATACCCCCTTACGTTGTGCCAATTGGATTTCTACTCTCAGCCTAGAGGCAACATCAATATCGTTAATGGTACTTAATTTTGTTTTAATGGATTTACCTAGAGAAAAATCTGTCAATCGTACTCCTTTACTGGCAAAAGTGTATACATCAACAGAACCAAAATACCTGCTAAATCTTAATTTAGAACCCAGATCCATCTTCCAGGAATAAATATGAATTAAATAGTGAATTTTCAGGTTTAGATTCCTGAATGCAAAAAGGCCCTTCATGAGTAATGCTGCTTCATTGTACTACAAATTCTGTATTTTCAAAACACAGGTAACCACCCACACAAACTATATCTCAAAATGTGAAAGAACCTTTGAAAAGCGATAAATATACTGTTTGTACTAAAACAAATTATCATTGATGATGTACTTGGGTGTGAAATAATTACTGAATTGAACATCTTTTAATGAACTACTATTATTTTTGCTTTCTTCTAAAAATTACACTTTAGATTGAAATATAATGCTATTTTAATCCCAAGTAAGTAAAACTCTAATATATGAGACATTGTCCTGTAATAAACATTGTCCAACTTTGTGTCTAATTAAGAAAAATATTCTACATAATTTTAGCTCCAGAAGAGGATGCTCCCTAAATGTTTACCACTGAATATGTCTGGACTCTCAGGTCAGGCCACCTGAAGGAGGAATTGGACAACAAGGGTTCTTAGGAGGAATTGGACAACAAGGGTTCTTAGGACTAATGCAAAAAAGGGAGAAGACAGAAGCTGCCCTACCCTTCGAGGAGTTTCAAGATTGGGAGGACAGGAGGGAGTGGATTAATGTATAAGAAACTTGTTCCAAGAATTTAATGGAAGATGCTGTCAAAAATTTTGAGAGCCTAAAGAACCGTGATTACCTTCAAGGGCTAGACTTAACGTTTGGGTGTAAGTGCTGACATAACAGGGCTGAACTCTCCCAAATTGCCACAGATGCCTTGAGGTGCTACTAAATGCTAGGATGCTATGACATCTAGGTGTACAAGACTTTTTTAAGTTTAACAAAATTCTATTTAGCTTTCAAAGTTAGGGATGTTTACCTGTTCTGTGTGCCCCAATCCATTTTCCTATACCATTCCTCATGCTAATAAGAGGGAACCAAAAATGTTTTCTTGCAGCAAATAAACTCAATGCTTCTCTTTCCCTTGGAATTAAAAATATTCTTTACTGTAAAGTATCAGAATTGTTATATAAAATAAAGAGAAAATTCCTTGTATGTTAGAAAATGGGTCAGAAAACTCTGTAAAGAATCAGATGTTAAATATTTTAGGCTTTGTGGGAAACATATAGTCTCTGTCCATCTTATTCTCTCTCTTTTTCTTTTTTCTTTTTCCTTTAAAAATGTAAAATCTATTCTTTGCCAACCTCTGATTTAGAACCTTAGCATATGTCTCTCAGTCTTGTCTGATTTACTTCTGTCTATCAAGATTTTTAATGCATTATTGAAGAGGCATTTTAATAGATTTTGTAACCAATGGATAAAATGGACTCATTCATATAGCTACTAGGCAGAGTCTCATTTGTAGACATTCCTCTTGTAAATAAGTCATACATATGTAGGAAGGATAAATATCAGTCCACAAATTCAACTATGCCAGAAATAGAACATTTCAGTAATGACATGCGTGGCGAGTCTCATCTGAGATATGCAGATTATTAAGAACAAATTGTACAATGCCACAAAGACAATGGCTGATACGGAAAAGGAAAACTCATCAGGTGAAGTTCAGAAAGATATAGACCCACACAAAACTCGAACATGTCATTATTTAATAGGAAGGCAGTCATACCAAGACAGGGCATTGGTTTTGTTCCAAGAGTTGGAGATTTCCACTTTTTGCATGCATAAGCACCAACTTTTCAGTGAAAGAATAATTATATTGTTTTACACCAGGGTTTCAGTGCCAGCTGTTTATAGGAGTTGTCTGGAAAATCTAGTTGCCCTGTAATTTGAGAAATTTGGGAGCATTGAGTTTATGGGATGAAATAGTCTCCCTCCCTTAGGGAAAGTCATTGGTCCCAAATCAAGCTAAGCTGGGTGCCATCCCTCCAGACAGGTGAAGGGGAATCCCCTCTTCTAGGACACCCTTATTCATTGTCTAGACAACATGGACTTAGTGCCCAAGGGTCATTGTCAGGAAATCCTGCTCTTTTCATGATAAGTATTTTCTTTAAATCTGCTGAAATTTGTACTTAAATATCCACAGATGTTATCAAGAAATGCATTCTTGGTTTTTACTGAGGTTTCCCTTAAGATTATGACAAATTATCAATATCTCTAGTGGTCAGTTATCCTCTATGAATGCTGAAATTTCCATTGTGATAGTCCAGTGGTTCTGCAGCATTAAACATTGATTTGTAGGACTCTAGCTTAACCTAAAGTTCAAATCCTTCACTCATCCCACCATCTTCTGTAAGGTTTTGCCAATCTAGCTAACACGTGGTGGGATATGGTTCCCCTAACCATGGATTCCAGTCTCTGAAAACATCCTCTTGCCCTTCTTCTCCAAGGCATACTTCTCATTACATGCTCCATACCCATTCACACAATGAGTGTGATCGTTTCAGTGAGTTTAAGCTTTTACAAAGTTGAAATGTATTTCCTCGTGAACTTAAACCCTGTAAACAAACGACAAGGCAAAGAAATACAAAAGAAATAACTATCCAGGGAGAACACTATCAAATATCTAGAGAAAATATCCTACCACTTATGGAAGCAAGCACCAGGAAAGTCATTTTTGAGAGCTCCATCCAACAGAGTAGTAACTGACCATTCTTTCCCAAAGTAAGCAATGCAATACAGAAAAAATGTTATATAATAAAGTCATAAAGGTAGAGGATGTGAAAAATATAATAATAATGGTTATTGGTAGCACAAATCAGTTCCTTTCCCCTGGTATATTTAGCTTAAATTGGTTTTGTGACTTGTCCTGGGAATTTTGATCTAGAGAAAAATGCATTTGAGTTCCACATAACAACCTTAAAAGCAGATGACTAGAATGCAACCTGTTTATAGCATAAAAAATACCAGTTTATGTTTTGATGGGTTATCAATATGGACACAAAAGAATACAAAACCTTTTATTTAACTTTTCCTGCCTGTGAAACTGTTTCAGGTAAGATATGTATTATTCAAAATGTCATAATTCCTGTGGAGGGTAATATCAAATTAAGTGGCTATATATAAACAAATAATGTGTAGAAACTCAGAGCACAGAATGGATGGAAAGAGAAAAAAAAGGAAGAGAAGGAAGAAGGGGAAAATAACTGAAGCTCACATAATTATACATTTATCAAATTGTTTCTGCAAATATGAGGAACATTTTAAGGTTTCTAAAAATGGCAAAAGTAAAGAAGGAAGGTGAGTGAGTTGTGTTTCCAAAAGTAGATAATCATAGAAGCAAAATATAAAAATGAGTTATTATATTCATCTTTTCAGTCAAGTTAAAACAGATTAGATATTCGTAATAAAATTGATAGAGTATATGATTTGAAGATATGAGACCTTTGAATGGAAACATCACTAAAACAAGGGAGGAAATCATAAAGTAAAATAATAGTCATTTGCATGCTTTTTGAAGTCACAGTTTCTTCTTTTTCAATGTCTGTGCTATTTAATGCTAAAATTAATAAAATGAATGCATGACTATAAATGTCCAAAACTTCTTTGCTGTTTCATTTTTAATGAGTTAAATTCTGCTCTTGGATGAGTTTTACATATCCCATCTAAAGTCAGTAGGGGTTATGAATGCCCAGCCAAAGACTCATTTGGCCTCTTGATTCTAAGGGAAACAGATGTCCATTAGACTTCACAAAGAATGATTACTTTTATAGAAAATATTGCAAAATGTATGTCAATTCTATGGTTAGACATATTGGAAAAACACCTTGGCACATAAATTATGTATAATTGTTTATTGTAGAAGCAGACAGTACCTATTTATAGACAGTGAAAAAGAAATAACAGCAGAAAAGAAAAGAAGCTAAGAGCTAGGTTAGTGACATATGTGAAAATCTTTTTGGAAGCCAAGAAAGTGAAATCAATAAACATTAAAATAGTAACACAAAATTTTTTTGCACTATTATGATTTTGCTTCAATTGAAAATTTGTATTGATTTTCTAAAATGATGTCTCTAAATATTTATTTTTCTATACCACAAGTCTCTACTAGAGTAAAAATATTATATTTTAGTGATTAGAGAAGCAAAATTATTTCTTAAGATATTTGAAGTACATATCCAACTTTTTGCATTAATTAATCTCTTCCAGAAATGAATTACCATATGAGGGCTTATACTTAAAATGCCTGTTTAATCTTATTCTGACATTGTTAGAAATAGAGAATAACTGGTTATCATGTACTGATTAATACAGATCTCTGCAAAGTGTAGATAATATCTGAGCTTTGTATGATTAACAAGAATATAACTCAACAATATAATGTGCCTTTGGGTGGTCAGAATATATTTATATAAGATATTATTAAAAAATCTTTAGCCTAGAAAATAATTCATGGATTGATCATACAAAAATATTATTAGCAATTGCCATTGGATGACCAGAATATAGGGCATTTTTACTTCATCATATCTTTTCTGAATTTTCTAAATTAAGCAATATCATAATGCTAATAACTATTTTTTACCTAAAAAACTGTATTTCTGAAATTCTGTATTATCTACATGAACTATTCTCTGTAGTGAGAAGCAGTCCATAAAGTTTGACAAATAATGGAAGCTACTGCAGTCACTTCACAAATCTTAACCTGCACGATCTTACTTGCTTATGCCTTTAATATATTTACAAAATAATACTTCTACTTGTAGCTATTTTACTTAGATCTTAGTTTTTTTGTTGTGCATGTGTATGTGCGTGTGTGTGTTTTCCCCACTGTTTGCTTTTAGCAGAAATTTCACATCACATTATTTTTGGAGCACAGTTTCACTTAACAACCTGCACTTATCCTGTATTTAATTCTTTCATGCTTATGGCTTCTCTGGAACAAATAATTCTACTGTTAGGGTAAAAGTAACCTATTTTGAGACAAACAGAAAAGAGAATGAGAAAGTGAACACTTAACAAAACACACTCACATGCATACACATACACACACCTGCAACTTCATTGGAGTGTATAAGTGTTCTGACAGCTGGGAATTCCCAGAATCCATTACAGCAACATCACAGCACAAGGATGACATTCCGTGTTCTTGCTTCTAGGTCAGGGGTGTGATCATTTAATCCTCACGGTTCTGAAAAGTTATGTATCACTTTTCCAAGAGCTGAGGTTTAGCATGTGCTTTGAATTTAGCATGTGCAGTAAGCCTAGTATAGTGCCTGACATAGCAAGAGCTCAGTGGATATTTAAAGTAATGGAATTGTTCCAGAATTAAAACAGTCCTGCAATGTGAAAATTGGAACTCAATTCTAAAATGAGGACCCACATAAATATATACTGCATTATGGTAAATACTATGAAAGATATGCATTAATATTCCTATGATAAAGGTATATGTGTAATACTACAGCAATGTATAAAAATTAATTTAATACCGCATGTATTACTAAAGCATGCTTCCCAGATGAGGTGATGCCTAAGTCAAATTGAAGGATAAACCAGAGTTAGCCTGGAAGAAAGTGAAGAAAGGACATCAAAACAACGGAGATAACGTGCAAAACAACTCACTTTAATACCCTATAACCAAACTCTAAACCTTCTCCTGACAACAGTTAATTTGCTTCTCTCCTGAAATCCATTTCTGCAGGGCCACTGACTCTGCTAAAGAAGGACTGTCAGTTAGACTTAAAAATAATGACGTATTTCTCTTAACTATTCTTTCAACCTTTTCCTGAAATCAAAATTATTAACCCAATTTCACACTTGTTGAAACTGATATTAGAAAAGTTAAGTCCAAGACACTTTTTAAAATAAAAGTTCTTGTTGTAATTGTCCTGAGAACTTTAGGCACATATATAAAAATATTCATACACACTGGAGAGCAGATGTAGCTCAAGTGGTTGAGTGCCTGCTTCCCACGTATGAGGACTTGGGTTCAATCCTTGGTACCTCCTAAAAACAAAACAAAGAAACAAGAAAAAAAAAAAACTCTCTTTGGGGGAGCAGATGTAGCTCAGTGGTTTAGCGCCAGCTTCCCACATATGAGGTCCTGGGTTCAATTTCTGGTACCTCCTAAAAAAAAAAGATTAAAAAGAAATTCACACAAGTGAATAATTGTTTATTAAATTTCCAAAATTTAATTTTCTAGAACATTATTTTAAAACTTTTGCAAAGATATATATGGTACAACTTGATTTGGAAAAGTAAATTGTCAATACATTGTATGTGGTACTACAGCACAAAAATTTACTATCATGTTGAAGAAGCTGAGATGAGACTAACACAAATATTAGCTTCAGATGACTAAAATATATATATTTCCCTCTGTTTTAAATTATATCAGTATAAAATATCATAAATATAAACAAAAGCAGAAAATTGTGATTTTTCTATGCTAGATCAGCTCCAGGAAGAAAACATTTAGCTTTTGTTTTCCAAAATTGTCATACGTTCAACACCAATATATCAGAATTAACTCTTGTAAACATTTTCTTGTTGGCTGATGGCATCTGAAAGGAAGTTTCATATTTGTATTTTTTATTCCTTTTAAACCAAATAACTAGAAAGTTAATTCAAGTTACCAGTTGCTGCCACCCACCCCTCCACCCTGTACAATTATTCAGTGATGACATTAGCGAGCTATTCAGCCTGGGAAATGCAGAGCACACAGAAGAGTCATCTTTGTCTTCCAGAATTTTCTCAATGGGTACTAAACTTTACTGAGGAACTCTTCATGTTCAAGGGGAAGTAAAAGAGTAACCCCAAAGTTGGGGAAGTAAACTGAAGTGTCCCTGAGAAAATCATTAAATGTTTTGAAGCCTTGTGTTCTTTATTAAGTTTGATGTAATGCTGACATTGTATTACATGTTAGCGGGACTGATCCTGTGAGAAGAATCAGCTCTCTCTATTTTAACATACACTGCCATTACATACATACATCCAGAAACACTCTTAAAATTGATTTAGCAAATTAGCTCAATTAGCTTAATTCGTTCTCTAACTCCCCTTTTAGCAATGGTGAAATTGGGTCCAGTTTTCTCAGGACATTCTTGCTGCCTTTGCATGACTATAAATAACTCCACTTTCACTCTCCAATCTGCCACAGTATGGATGGTAATTATGTGGTCTTTCTACTTACAGCCCAGTGGGAAAAAAGCAGGATAAGACCCTGGAATTGTAGGGATGAGAGGTCTCCTGCGCCATCATTACTATAGACATATAGACCTCATGGTCGTACTGGTCAATCCAAGGGGAAAGGCAGAGATGTCAACATGCATCCACCTGATGGCATCAGTGGAGG
>PVKH010015430.1:0-16094 GCA_004027955.1 Chaetophractus vellerosus | reverse complement strand
TGGGATACCACATGGGAGGCCCTGGGTTCGGTTCCCGGGGACCTCTCCTAGCAGGCAGACCGCCTTGAGAATGGCAAGCTGCCATGGGCGGGCCAGAGCCGCCGTGGGCAGGGCAAAAAGCTGCCACGGACAGGGCAAAAGCCGCCACGGGCAGGGCAGGTCGCCTGTGAATGGAACGCAGCCAGCCACCCGCGAACTGAAGCCGGCCGTGAATAGAAGCAGAAGCCGCCCACAAGCGGGGAAAAGCCGCGCCTGCGCAGTGACCAAGTCTCGGCGCATCGCCGCAACGGGGGGGAAGGGGAGATATGTAATAAAATAAATAAATCTTTAAAAAAAAAAAAAAAAGGGAGAAACTGACAATTCTACATTAATAGTAGGAGACTTTAACATACTACTTTCAATAATGGATAAAATATCTAGTCAGAAGATTAATTAGGAAGTACAGGAATGAATGATACACTAAACCAACTAGACATAACATATATGGAACACTGCAACCAATGAAAGCAGAATACACATTCTTCTCAAAATATCTTGAGGCAAATGAAAATGAAAATACAACATACCAAAACTTATGGAATGCAGTGAAGGCAAGGCTGAGAGGGAAATTTATGGCTCTAAATTCTTATATTCAAAAAGAAGAAACTGGTGGGAAAATACACCAAATGTAAGATATGGGCTATAGTTAGTAATAACACTTTTGATGATGCTCTTTCATAGTTTATAACAAATGTTTCACAACGATACAAGGTGCTGGTGGTACAGTTATGCATGGGAACCCTGTATGATGATATGCATATTTGTTTTGTAAGTTCACAGCTTTTTCTATACATTTATTGTTTATGTATGTTCATTTATGAATGATATACATCAATAATTTTTTAAAAATAAACAACAAAGAAAGGCTTCAAATCAGGGACCTAACCTCAAAACTGGAAGAACTAGAAAAAGAAGAGCAAACTAAGCTCAAAGCAAGCAGAAGGAAGGAGATAGCAAAGATTAGAGCAGAGATAAATGAATAGAAAAAAAAATAGAATCAACAAAATCAAAAGTTGGCTCTTTGAAAAGATCAACAAAATTGACAAACCTTTAGCTAGACTGACAAAGAAAAAAGAGAGGATATAAATAATGAAACTCAGAAATGAAAAGGGGTATATTACTACTGGTGCTGTTGAAATAAAAAGGACTATAAGTGGATACTATGAACAACTGTATGGTAATAAATTAGATAACCTAGATGAAATGGACAAATTCTTAAAAACACACAAACTACTTATATTACTCAAGAATAAATAGAAAATATCATAAACCAATTACAAACAAAGAGACTGAATCAGTAATCAAAAACCTCCCAACAAAGAAAAACACAAGAACAGATGGCTTCACTGGGGAATCCTACCAAACATTCCAAGAAGACTTGACTTCAATTCCACCCAAACTCTTGCAAAAAACTGAAGATGAGGGAACACTCCCTAACTCATTCCACAAAGCCAACATCAATCTCACACCAAAGTTGGATAAAGATCCCACAACAAATGAAAACTATAAACCAATATCTCCTGTGAATATAGATGTAAAAGTCTTCAACAAAATGCTCACCAACCAAATCCAACAGCATATTAAAAGAATTATACACCATGATCAAGTGGAATTTATCCCTGGTATGCAAGGTTGGTTCAACATAAGAAAAATTTAATGCAATACACCACATTAACAGAATGAAATGGAGAAAAAACATGATCATTTCAATCAACACAGAAAAAGCATTTGATAAAATATAGCATGCTTTCCTGATAAAACACTTAGTACACCAGGAATAGAAGGAAACTTCCTCAACATGGTAAAGGGCATATATGAAAAGCCCACAGCTAACATTGTACTTAATGGTGAAAGAATGAAAGCTTTCCCTCTAAGATCAGAAAAAAGAAAAGGATGCCCACTGTCACCACTGTTATTCAACATTGTACTAGAAGTTCTTGCCAGGGCAATTAGGCATGAAAAAAAAATTAAAGGCATCCAAATTGGAAAGGAAGAAGTAAAACTTCCACTATTTGCAGATAATATGATCCATATACATGAAATCCTTAAAAATCCACCATAAAACTTCTAGAGTTAATAAATGAATTCAGCAAAGTGGCAAGGTACAAGATCAACACCCAAGAGTCAGTAATGTTTCTATTCACAAGCAATGAACAATTGGAAGAAGAAATCATGAAAAAAATTCCACTCACAATAGCAACTAAAAGAATCAAATATCTAGCAATAAATCTAACTGAGGAAGTAAAGAAGTTGTACAGAGAAATCTACAAAACACTGCTAAAAGATATTAAAGACCTCAATAAATGGAAGGATATTATGTGTACAGGGATTGGAAGACTACATATCATTCAGATGTCAATACTACCCAAAGTAATTTATAGATCTGATGCAATCCCAATCAATCTTCCAGCAATCTTCTTTACAAAAATGTAAAAGCCCATCATTAGATTTATATGGAAGGGTAAGGTGCCCAAATAGCTACAGCCATCTTGAAAAAGAAGAATGAAGTTGAAGACTCACATTTTCTGATCTTAAAACTTATTACAAAGCCACAGTAATGAAAAAAGCATGGTACTATCACAAGGACAGACATATAGACCAATGGAATAGAATTGAGAGCTCAGAAATCAATCACATTTATGGCCAACTGATTTTTGACAAGGTGGTAAAAGACTACTCAATTGGGAAAGAATAGTTCTCTTCAACAAATTATGTTGGGAAAATTGGATCTTCATTTGCAAAAACTACAAGAAAGAGGATCCCTAGCACATACCATATACAAAAGTCAACTCAAAATGGATCAAACACCTAAACATAACAGCTAGAAATATCAAACTCCTAGAGGAAAATGTAGGGAAGCCTCTTTCAGGACCTTGCATTAGGCAAGGTCCATTTAAATGGACTTTAAAGCACAAGCAACAAAGGAAAAAATAGATAAATGGGACTTCATAAAAATAAATAATTTGGGCACCTCAAAGGACTTTATCATGAAAATAAAGACTACCTTCACAACAGGAGAAAATATTTGGAAACCACATATACAAAAAAATTAATATCCAGTATATATATAAAGAAATCCTTCAACTTAACAAAAAGACAAACAATCCAATTTAAAAATGGGCAAAAGGCTTAAACAGACATCTTTCCAAAGAAGATATACAAATGGGCAGAAAGTACATGAAAAGATGTTCAACATTATTAGCTATCACTGAAATGGAAATTAAAACCACAATGAGATACAATTTCACACCCATTAGAATGGCTGCTTTTTTTAAAAATGAAAAATAACAAATGTTGGGAAAGATGCAGGAAGGAAGGAAGGAAAGAAAGAAAAACATGGAGAAGAGGAAATAATCTTTGCTGTAACTCAGAAATAAATTTGTGAATAGTGAACAAAAAAGAATACAGGTTTCTATTTGAAATGATGGAAATGTTTTGGTAATGGATGTGGTGATGGTAGCGCTGAAATATATATCTGAATATGATTTAAAAAGGAAACGTTAGGTTATATGTATATCAACAAAATAAAACTTTTAAAAATTCCCTACATACACAGTGATTTCTAAGTTATATCATGTACTTTAAGTGGATATATATAGTACAATCATAAAAATGTGCAATCATCAATTGTAACAAATGTTCCATACCAATGCAAAGTATTGGTGGTGGGGTGGTATATGGGAATCCTATATTTTATGCATGACTGTTCTGTAAATCCACAGCTTCTGTAAAAAAGAAAAAAATTAATTAAAAAAAAACCTATGGGGTAGATATTATTATATTTATTTTACAAATATAACACTGAAGTTTAAGGAAGTAAAACAAATTACTCTAGCTCTAAATACTAAGTGATGAAGCAGGGCTTGGATCTGTCTGGACTGAGAGCCTGCCGCTCTTCTGGCTGCCTGGACGTCACATCAAACTCACAATAGCTTTTGCTCTCCATTCCGCTTTATCTTCTCTTCCACTTCTAATCAACATCTCTCTTTGCTATGACTTGTTGCCCAAAAGCTTGATTACTGGTGTGACAATGGATTAGTCACTGCAACTTAACTCAGCTAAAATGTTAGCCAGTTAATTGTCACCTTTCCACAAAAACACACTGCTTTACTTTCAAGTTCATCGTATGAGAACGTGTAAGTAGTTCCATGGGAATTTCAGGAACCAGTACTAACTAGAGAGAGAAATATTGTGGTTTGACAGATAGAGGAGCCTCCCTTCACCATCCATCTAAAACACATAGGAAGTACCTTTTCTTCTTATAAGTGGTCCACCTTGAGTTTTAAAGATGTTGCTATACAACACGGATACCAATTTTCTATACCTGCCTCTTCACATAAGGCAAACAATGCAAATGCTTGCCCCACTGAAATTGAAGGAAATAATAGAGAGGCAGGAAAACTCAAGCAGAATGGCCTTATGATAAGAATCTAATTGTCTATACTAGTGTCCATAAGATGTTTATTAGAAGAAAAGGGAAAGGGATGAAATTCCAAACTATGTTTGAAAAATGATACTTGGTACGGTCCCCTCTTAAAGACTCACATATATAAAGGCTCTAAGAAGTCCAGCAGTAAAGGAACAAGTTAGTCTTTGTGGAATGCACCCAGTAGAGAAGCACATCAATCACTTACAGCTATACAATTCTAGTATGCCCATACCATGAAACAGGCTACGATGTACTCTTGTCCTGGAGAAGCTGAGGCATGGGAAGTTTGGGCCTGCTAACGTCCTTGGACACCTGTGGGTTCAATTTATCCATTATTCTGCAATATAGCTGATATTTTTCTGAAATTCAAATGTCCTCAACCCAGGTCCCAACCAAACATATTCTCCATCAGATATCACTGGGCAAAGGCAAAATTGGGAAAAAGTGAAGAACCCTTTTATTGTGACTAAAGATTAACTCTGTTTATGAACTAGAAAATCCCCAAGTACAGTCTTGAACTGAAGTAGCTTCTGAAAGCAGGAACACTGGTTTATTTGAGATTTCAAAGGGAATGTTCTAATAGCTTCAAATATCAGTGGCTTCACCCTTTGGACTGCAGTTCTTTGTCCTCAAACAGAAGACACAGTTTGGAGGTCTCAAACGACATCTCCTTCAGGCAGATGCAAAAGCCTGTCTCCCTGGAAATGACTTCCCACTGCACAAGGATATCAATCAGAGGAATTAGAGTATAGGTTTGCAAAACATGAAATTATTGGGGGTGGGGATAGGAAGGGAAGGACACGGAAATACAGCCTCAAATATTTTATAACTAGTGGTGAAATACAAACAGTATTTCCTAGTTGGTGCTGATTCTATTCTGAAAATTTAAGCAGGATTCAACATGTTATTTAATCTTACATTTTGCCCCCACTCTTCTAAAAACTGGGAAATACAGTCATTGATTCCTGACAACATGGGATATCTCTATCAACTTTTGTTATAACTGTGCACTTTCAAAAGGCAAGACAGTAAAAGGCATTGTTTCAACTCTATTTAATCCAATTGGCTTCTCTAGTCAAGTGCCTTTGAATGTGGGTTCTGTTGGCCAAGACTGGAAAAAGCGTCATGTTCAATATTCTAAACTATTCATCCCAAGTTCTGAATTAGGAATGGGCAGTCTGCCTAAACATACACCAATGCTGAAATCTATTCCAAAGAGGTAATTTTGCAGTGGGAATAATAATTTTTTTTATAACTGTGTGCAGAAAGCATACCAAGGAAAATGAAAGGCTTTAGAAAACTTCTGTGCAACCACATTTGGAGGTTTCACCAAAATATTTATACTGGTTCCTCCATCTCCATAGAGCAGATTTTTTAACATATGGCTTGAGGACATTTTCTCCATCATTCTGTCTCCCTCACCATCTTGTATTCCAGTTTTGTAAGTAGAGACATATATGAATATTATGTGTGGTTTTTCCCTTCAAATTATGGAGAAAATTAGAAAATAAAATATACTAACAAGTGGCATGCTGAAAGAATCTATATAAAAAGCTTCCAATGAACTCTACTGACATACAAGCTACAGTGAGCAGTTGCGATTTTGTCCAGTGTTATTCTTTCCATGATCCTTTTAGATCACATACAATTATACCTACATGGAGCTAAAAATAGTTTTAAGTTCTGATGAGGTATAAAAGCAGGATAAAATGACAGGCATGGGACACTTACTAAAATAATCAATAGTACTTCATACTTCTGTACTTTCAAATCTCCTTGAGAAAAATGATCTATATATACTAGAGTGGATGATTGGGAGGGGAAGGGGAATTGACGGCCCCTTTTTAAAATATCGGATGGATTCAAAAACTACAACAGACATCATTTGTCTTTTAAAATAAATCCAGTAAACTGTGCACTACATATTTCACACATCAGGCATATCTGTAATATGCCTTGAAAAAAAGGTGTTATTTATGCTTTATTCTTTTAAAATATTTCAGCTGTGGCTTATTTCTGCTTGAAGTCCTTTGCATATTCTGGGTCTACGTATCTCCAGCTCTCTTTCTCTCTCTCTCTCTGCAACCTCATATTAAAAGCACTAGCTATATAATAAGATTATTTACCATGTGCAAGGTCCTTATGACTTTACAAATATTAACTCAATAATCTTAAATTAATATTAATAAAAGTCTATAGTGTACATATTTGCATTAGACAGATGAGGAACCTGAGCACAGACAGGCTAATGGACTCTTCCAAGGTCACAGAGTTAGTAGGTGCTGGAACGAGGACTCAAACCCAGACAGTCCTGCCATGGTCTTCACCAGAGCCTCTTCAGCCTTTACTGCTTGCTGCCTATATTCCAGGCACACAGTTATTTTTCAGTCCCTGAAACTCTCAAAAGCTCTTTCAGCCTCACTGACTTTGTCCATGTTCTCGTTTCCTGCAAAGTTCCTCTCCGTTGACACCTTCTCACTCTTTCCTTCTCTGCTTAAATGCTACCTCCTTAGGGACCTTACCTGCATCCCAGTTAAGATTGTTTCTTCCCTGTCAATCTCTTTCTTCCTTGGCTTGTATCTTTCATAGAACTTACCACAATTTGCAGTTACTTTATTCATTAGTCTGTTTGCTTATTCCTGTCTATCTTCCCCACCAGAACATTCTTTCCATGAGAGCATTGCCTATCTTGCTCACTGCAGTATCCCCAGCACTAAGCACAGTATCTGGTTCATAGTAAAAGTCAATAAATATTTTGCTGAATAAATGAACGAATATTAAAGAATTTTCTACATAGTCTGGGAAAATCAACTAATTAGGACAACTTTCAGGTTAAACTGAAGCTATGTCCAGATATGGGCTCAGGAAATGAGGTTCTAGATCATGGTTGTTTAGAGAACATGGCTCTAACATATCCCAGGAATGTGGATCCAATCTCATGACCTTTAAGGCATGTCTTACTGTAAATGTCAATAGCCATGTTACAGTACTCTCTGAGTCAGCTGCTAAATGCTACTTGGACACGCACCAAGCAACTGGTAAATTCAAATCAAGAAGTAAGAAGGCAAGGCTGGGGGGAGCCAAATTTGCAACCCCTCCTTTCTTGTGCTGCCTACAAATGTATGTTTCCGAGTCACATTCTACTTTTATGTAAAGCATAACTAAAAGTTTGAAACTGTAAAGGCAATTAGGGCCCCAATTATTTCTGTCAACTTCAGAATGTTGGTAATACCAGAAAGCCAACTTTTTAAAGCGTTATCACATGATGATCTTATTTGAGCTTCCAGTTTGAACAGCCACTAGTTCCAAATTCTAAACTGAGCAGAAATCATTACTAGCTCTAATTAGCAGAGTTAGAGGCTTTGCTTAAGATCCAAATTCCTTTATCTGGTCCAGCATTCTGAAGAAGAAAAGTTTACTTAACTTCAGGATCTGTCTGCACTCACAACACCCTCCAGTCTTGCCATTACTTAGCCTAAATAAAAACCAGACTACTCCCAAAGCAGTATTTATTAACCAGTAGTTTTACCTGTCAGAGTCCGGGCAGGAAACAGATGGGACACCTAAACTGAGTAATGTAAAGAGAATTTAATAAAGAAATTATTTATATAAAATTATGGGTAGGGTTTAAGGAAACCAAAAAATGGATAGTGAAGTATCCTAGGACTGGCAACAGTGGGGAGTCAGTGCCACCCCTAGACATGAAACAGCAAGAGGTGGAAATGGTCACTAGAACCAGATTCAGAGCAAAAAGCTGTGAGAAGTATTTGCATGGAGAAGACCATCTGACAAGGAGCTGTGGCCTTCAGTAGAAGGATGGAAACATCCAGTGCAACCCCGATAAGGAAGAAGCAGGAGAATAATACCCCAAGTTAACTCTCCTCCTAAAATACCACCAATTGAGCCGACCTAACTGGAATCCAAAGTATAAAGAACAACTTTCTGGACAGAGCAAGGTGAAGAAGGGTGAAGCATAGATCTGAGGAGAGGGGGTGACCAAGTCATCCCAGTTTTCCCCAGATGTTACTGGTTTAGCACTGAATGTCCTGCATACAGGAACTCCTTTAGTACCAAGCAATCTAAGATGGTTGCTCTCCCTAAGCATAGTTCAGTTTATTCCCCAAAAATGGGGTGGCTAGTGGCAGGCCTATGGTGGTTCCTCCTATGGAACCTAGAAGAAGTGGTGCTATGGAAGGAAGATACATTGTGTGAGTTTTGAGATAAGACATGCAACCATCTGCGAGAGCTCTGGTAGACCTGCTCTCCAGAGGTTCATAGAGTAAAGAGACAGAACTCTGGTCCAGGAGTCACAGGATAAGATTTCTGCTTGCTGCCTCTGTACCTTGTATCTCACTTCTTCTGGTTCTGAGAGTTTTCATCTGTAAAATGAAGAGCTGCAACTAGATCAACATTTACTGAAGTATCTACTAGAAAATGCATAAGGCTTTCAAAGAAAAGAAAGCCATGTTAAATACATATGAAAAATGCTGTATACCATCCCCCCTCTGAGAGCTCTCAGAGAATATTGGTATCATGCAGTTTCTGAGACATTGTAAGGTAAGGAAATGTGTTTAAATTGGCTTAACCCAACTTATTTTGACCACAAATCTTTTCCTCCAAGTTACATTTTATATCACCCCACAGAAATGGTATTCCACAGAATGGGCTTTGGAAAATGCTGGACAAGATGACTTTTATAGTCTCCCTAATCTGTGCACTCTGTGTCTCCTTGACCAGTAATAAGGTGGAAGGCAAAGAATGTATGTGACTGAAAGTCAAGTAATGTCATTGTCACCTTGGGTTAACCAGCATTACTTACACAATTACAGCAAGACTCACAACTCAGGATGGAGTCCTTGGCCACTGGATTAACAACCAGGGAGAGGGAAATAAGGCTCTTTGGATAAAATAGTGGAAATTCATCCATATTTCTTTTTTTAAATGAGGCTGCAGGTTATTGAGAATTCACAAGAACCTATTAATTGCCTTCCCTGAATCATGATTGTGACAAGGGGTTCATACCAGATGCTCCTAAATATAATGAGACTAATTTGTAAATGTTCCCATAATGCACTAATTCTGAAGGAGCGTGCTGTCAGGGGAAAGTTCCTCCTGACCTCAGCTAATGACCTCCTTACATCGTGAAGCATGAAGATTGATAGATCTTGTAATTTTATCCCTGTTAATTTAACTGCAGATGCTATTCTTGGGCAACTGGGTGATCACAAGATTTGAAATATTGATAAGAGTCTATAGGATGGCAGTAAAGAAATAGTGGTTTTTAACAGACTATGAAGGAACTTACAGCTTGTTAAAGAAAACTGGCTGCAGTTCAAAAATGCATGGGAAACTGACAGAGTGGGAAGCATTTCAGATAGAGTCAAGGAAGTAAACCATAAAATTTATATTTATGAAGTCAGCAATGCCAAATGAGCAACAGGAACCAATGTGACTTAGTGTGAAAGGGAAGACTCACAGAGCCGTAGAGAAGCAAGGAAAATCAGAGAAATATAAATGTACATAGGTACTGTTAATATTTCACCATTTCAAAATTTATCAAAAAATTGTTGACAATTATCCATTAAATTCCCTGCTAGTCTACTGAGAAGTACAGTAGTAACTCTATGTCAGAGACAAGGAAATCAAACCAGAGAGAAGTTGAAAAATGGAACCAGTCATCTGAGACATGGGCAGTCACCATTGTACCCAAGAGGGAGAGAATCTGTAAGTTTTTATAGCTTCCTTTGAAATCCTCACCCCTAGGACTTGAGAAGGAAAAGAAAGGAATTAAAAAATGGTACCTTGAGCTTTTCTTCCATCTCTCTACCTATTATAATTGACTATCCTGGGTACAAAAGATGAGAAAAGAAAAATGGAAGAGGAGTTATAAAATATGGAGGAGAGAGTTGTCATAAAAATCAGATGGTCATACTGCTGGTTACAGAGTCCCAGTTTTGTGCCACAGAAAACTCTATAGCTAGAGCTCTTAGGGGAAATGCAAGAAACTCCAAAGTGGTTTAGAACTGCTCAGAAGTGGAGAAAGAGAATAAAAGCTCCTGAAACTAGGCAACATAAAGGCAGAAATATCGGACTGAAAGTCCAACAGGCCTGGATTCTAATCCCAATTCTGCTGCTCTCAAGATCTGAGTGACCATGAGCAAATCGCTGAGGTACCTTCTGGCCCCGAGGTTGCTGCCAAACAAAGTTCCCTCCCATTTCTGCCTCTGACCTCAAGCTCTGTCCATAGCTGAAATACATTTAAAATAAATGGCCAAGCAGAATTGAGCTTTTGGAGAGTCTCCCTTCAGGGAGCTGACACATCAGTTGTAGTTTCTGTAAGCCAGAAGCTGTCCTCAGCAGCATGATTAGCCCCTTAGATCGCAAACAACATTTTTCATTTTTCTAAGTTCCCTGAAGATAACTGTGCTCCTGTCTGTCTGTCATGCCTTTGGGGTCACAGGTAGTCTGAAAATGGCCCACGTTATAAAGCTCTCACAGAGCCTGAAAAATCAAGACCAGGTTGCCACAATATCAAAGGGTTCTCTGAAACCCAAAATGCACCATGGCTATAATGGAGTCCGAATATCTACCAGAACTGACAATTAATAAAAATTGATAGACTATTTTTGTCAATGTGTTTTCTTTAAGTTCTGAATGTCTTGGATTCAATTGGGAGGTTTCCTTTGTTCCTTTGCAAAAGACATTGCCTGACAAGCACACAGAGAAGTATAGTGACATGTTTTTATAGAACGTATCACCAAAGCCTTATTATGAAACTTGAAGCATTAGGTTTTTTAATATATATTTTAAATAAATAGAAAAGTAATGATGGGCTCCCAACAATTTTAAAATTAGAGGTTCCAACATTATTCTCACAGATGGCGTCCTGCTTTGTGTTATCGCATTCCCGTTAGCAACGGTCTTCATTATACAGAGATATTCTTCATTGTGTGAACTTCATAATAGGGATTAAGGAAAGGATATAAACGCAGTAATTTAGCAGATCTCATTGTTGGAAAGTGCTCATTTACTTCTAACTTACTGCATGACTCTGTTGCTTAAAAAATGTTTTCCTGCTGATTTTAGCAGCAGGGAGAATACAACACATTGTTGCTAAGGTTGTTGATTCTAACTAGCTTTCATTAGGTATAAAAACCCATGAAAAATCAATGAATACTTTGAGTTTTTCTAAACAGCATTCAAGGGTGGGTACTGTTAATGTGCTCATTGTGTCCAAACAGTATTAGCCCAAGGGAAATAATGAGGAAAAGCATGAATAGAAAATGGAAAATACTCGCTCCATGTTAGTAATGCTTTCCATGCAATAAAGCATTTTAAGTCAATAAGTTACTTAATACTTACAGACCAACACAATCTTTTTTAAAAAGTCCCCTTACATAACTGGCCATCATTATTTAATGGAAGTTTTTACACAAATATTACATAGTCCCAGATGGAGATATTAACTGACCTTGATAACTGTCTATCCTGATACTATTCCTCTAAGATAGCCTTACCTATGCCCACATTGCAAGGCCAATTTTTAAAAAATGTTATGGTCTCTTTGGCTGTATCTTGGCATTTCCCATTCACCCTACAAGATGTAATACAATGCAATGAACATGTTAGGTGCTCAATAAATGCTTCTTGAGTAGAAGCAAATTCTCTCAAATAACTATAATTTATTTTTCAAAATTACTTGCTGTGAAGCTGGATTCATAGGAATACTATCTCTGGATAACAGACTGAGACAATAAGCTCATTACTCATTATTCTAATTATTTTAGGGTCACAGATCCTTTTGAGAATTTGATCAAAGTTATGAATTCTCTCCCGCCCCAAAAATTCACATACATTTGATTTTACATACAATCAGTTATTATTCCATGACCATTTCATATTCCATGAATCTTTTAAAGCACAATGGATTCCAGGTTAAGAATTCCTACCCTGTCAAAATAAAATGATTGAAATGCTGCTGATACATAAATCATTGATTTTAATCATATATATTAGACTAGATTTGAGCAAACACTGATAAAATTCTTTATTATGTTACACAGTTCAATTTTAAATAAAATCCAGCATGTGAAAATTGCAGGACACTTGTGTTTGGGTGCTGATTATTTGATTCTCAAAACAAGTTTCAATATGCCAAAGACAGTAAGTGTCTTGAAGACAGGGTCTGTGTCTTTGAATCAGCAGTCCTTGCATGCTGCAGAGTTGGCATTCAGCAAGTGTTTGTAGTGTTTTTCATATAAATAAGCGGTTCGCTTGCAGAGGTCCTGTAAATTGCTATGTTTCATTTAAATGTTTGCATTTAGGTCATTAAGTGCTTGCACAGAAGTGCAAACAGCCTCTGCCAATTGAAGATTACTCAGAAAAAAAGATAAAGCATATCTCAAATTGTAATGTAAGTCAATGGGAAAAGTGATTTACTTTACAAAAATGAAATTTACTCAATTCTAGTATATAAATCAAGATCTTCTCTCTGTCTCATGAATAATTTGAGTCACCTAGTATAATTTATAGCTTTTGTCAAGAAACCAATTTAAAATCCTATTCCAATTTTAGTATACCTTCTGTTGAAGCTACCACAAATCCTGTAGCAGAAACTTGTTTGAATCGCAGAAATTTTTTTTCTAGAGAAAGGATACGAGTTCTTCAAAAGTCAGGATTTGATTTAGTTTTGCTTTGTTTTGTTTAGTTCTTTGCTGAGACAAATTTTTAAATTTACTAGATCATTGTCACAAAGAATTCTCTGTGAAGTCTATATATACATAGCCACTTGCTTCAGCTAAAGAAGCAAATAGTATATTGAAAGGGACTTCTTCATTCTTCTGAAAATAGTAGAATATTCTAAACCCCTGAGTGGAGAAAAATATTCATGAGAAAGGATTTTACTTACTCCAATCAGGAATACCTTATTAAGTACAATCCTTTTACCAATAGATCCCTCAACTTTGAGGTGCCAAACTGATTATCCAAGCAGTTAGCTTCCTCCAGAATCCAGGAATTAAAGAGTTGTCTTCTCATTTCCCTGTAATTACTGACCACCTCTGGCTAAGTCTGCTTTCCTAGGATGTGAAATCAGAATGCATCTGAGGCTTCTCTGGTCCAATAGCCTGTGTTGCCTCCGAAGCTAACATATAGTTACTACTGCTGCCAAAGTAAACTGGGGCCAAGGAAAGGAGCTCTATGTAGAATTCTGAGTAACTTACTTATTCTTCTCGACTATGTGTGTGTGTGCTCTTCCTTTTGAGATGGAAGACAAATGTTTAGCCCCATGTTGAATTTGAGAATCATGAATGGCAATAATCCCATACAACTTTGTGTAGAGCTCTATAGGTCTTTTAAGAGAACTGTGGAAGAAGGTCCAGCAAAAGAGACTGAAAAACAATAACCAACCAAAGAGAAGAGGAGAGAAGTATGAGAGAATGGTGTGAAAGGACAAAAGAAAAAAGGTATCCAGATGCTGCATAGATGACTGTACGAATGTGGACCAATAAAAGTTTACAGAGTTTATAAATTGGGGAGTTTTTTATAATCTTAAGAACAGTTTCAACGGAGTGGAGTATGATTTTTGAAAGTCAAATTCCGTGATTGAGAATTTAATATGAAGTAGTTAATCATAGTAGTGTTAGACAATATTTTCAAGATAGGGGAAAAGACAGAGGGAAATAAGGTAGCACATTGAAGGGTGGCCAAGGGAGCATGGAGTGCCAAGAAATTAGTTCGTAATAATGGGTAAAAGTTGAGCTGATCACAAAGCTAGGGAGGAGGAGGAAGTATAAAGAAATAAATTGAGGATTAGATTAAGAGGGAATATAACTAATGAAGCAAGGATTGGGGAGGAAAGGGGATCCAAGGGATAAATCACAGGCAAGGAAATACTGGAAGTTGCTTGGAAGATTAAGTAAATAAGAAAGCCCATATCATTCTTTAATAGGACATGTCAGAGAAGAACAAATCTCAGCATGGCTAAAAAGGAAGATATCTAAACCTCTCCTGGGGTTGATTATACCAGACAATTTTAGTAATTCCTATTGCAATGCCCATTTGAGATGATGCATGACATGTTTCAGAAGGCAGCTAGGAAAAAGAGGACTTTTGGGAACTGGGCAAAGTTTCAAAACAATCCATTTGCTAAACGATGAATTAAGCAGAGTCAATTCACCAAATGTATTAATATATTTTTCAGTCTTTTCTCTTAACTATTTATATTTATAACAATTAGTGCTGATGATATTTTAATAGATTTTTAAAGATTTAGGGAAAGTTTTGGTTGCCTGATTTAGTTTTGTTCTTTACAGTACCATTTTAAGGACTCTTTAATATATCAAAAACTAAGGGAGGCGGGGATCCATCACCACCCCCCAATAGGATGGGAGAAGACCTGTGTTTCCTCACCTTCTCTGGACAACCACTTTCAGTCCACATGGACTGGTCTGTTGAGCCCCTTTGGTTCCATCTCAGAACCCCCCCACCCCCCATAGGATAGGAGGGGACTGGTGTTTCCTCAGCCTCTCTGGGCAAATGTAGGCTCTTTTGGCCTGAACAAACTAAAATGTTGGGCACCTGTGGCTCCACCCCCACCTCTGATAGGACAAGAAGGGGGCAGTGTTTCCTCAACCTCTCTAGGTAACTTCAGGTGCTTTTGGCTGGGATGGACTGGTTTGTTGGGCACCTGTGGTTCCATCCCACCCCTTAAAGGGCAGAAGAGACAGTATACCCTAAGCCTCTCAGGGCAACTACAGGCACTTTCAGCCCACAGGCTAAAAGATTTTTGGGAACTCCAAAGGGCCCATCTCTACCCCTGGCAGGGAAGAAGGGAGGCCAATACTATGTCAGTCTACTTGGGCAATTGCAGTCAGTTTTGACTGTAACCGCTTAGTTTGCCTCACACCTGCAGCTCCATTCCTGCCCCAGGTAGGGAAAGAAGGCATGAACAGTCATCATTCTCTCAGGGCAACTACAGATGATCTTGGCCTGCACAGCTTGGACTACTACACATGACTGTAGTTCTGTCCCTATCCCTGGCAGAGGAGAAAGGTGGGGGAAGCTTCATCAGTTCCTAGGGCAATGTGGGCAGCTTCAGCCTCCACAACTTATAGTACCAACTACATCCTTGGCTCCTACTATACAACCATCAAGGGAGAAAGGGCAAGAAAGCCCTAAACTAAAGAGAGAAACTGCACCCAGAATACATACATCTAGTAAACCAGATGCCAAGACATGAACAAAAAACAAAAAATTACAATCCATACCAAGAATCAGGAAGATATGGCCCAGTCAAGGGAACAAGATAAGTGTCTAGATGACATAAAGGAGTTGAGACAGCTAATCAGCAATGTTCAAACAAAGCTCCTTAATAAATTCAATGAGATGGCTAAAGAGAATAAGGATATTAAGAAGACATTGGGGGGGCCGGCTAGATAGCTCAGTGGATAAAGAGCGCGCTGGGAAACCACATGGGAGGCCCTGGGTTCGGTTCCCGGGGACCTCTCCTAGCGGGCAGACCGCCTTGAGAATGGCAAGCCGCCATGGGCGGGCCAGAGCCGCCGTGGGCAGGGCAAAAAGCTGCCACGGACAGGGCAAAAGCCGCCACGGGCAGGGCAGGTCGCCC
>PVKH010015428.1:0-16098 GCA_004027955.1 Chaetophractus vellerosus | reverse complement strand
GGGAAGAGAGGAACACAAGAAGCCTGAACCCTGGAAAATGTTGGCAGCTGTCTTGCTCTAACACATGACAACAGTCTTTGGTGAAGGAAGAAACTTATGCTTTATGGCCTGGTAACTCTAAACTTCTACCCCAAATAAATACCCTTTATAAAGACCAACCAATTTCTGGTATTTTGCATCAGCACCTCTTTGGCTGACTAATATAGTATTTGTGTCCCATGTGAAAGCTCACTAGAGGGTGACTTCAGCAGTGGAAGATTTTAATAATCAAGTGGATAAGATCATCTGTTCTGTGGATACCAGTCAGTCTCTTTCCCTAGCCACTCCTGCATTGCCCAATGCATTCATGGAATAAAGTGTATGTGGTCAACAATATGGACTTCCCCTCACCAAGGCTGACTTGGCTATAGCCACTGCTGAGTGCCCAATCTGCTAGCAGCTGAGACCAATACTCAGTCCTCAGTATGACACCATTCCTGAGATTTTCAGCCTCCTACCTGGGGAGCAGGATGATAACATTTGTCCACTTCCATCATGGCAGTGGCAGCATTTTGTTCTAATTGGAATAGACAAATATTCTGGATTTGGGTTTGCCATCCCCGCACGCGATGCAATCATGGAATTCACTGGTCTTACCACGTTCCCCATCATCCTGAAGCAGCTGGATTGATAGAATGGTGGAATGGCCTTTTGAAGACAGTTTCAGCACCAACTAGGTGGCAATAGCTTACAGGGCTGGGACGTTCCCTAAATGCTGTGTATGCTCTAAATCAGCTTCCAATCTACAGTACTGTTTCCCCAAAGCCAACATTCATGGGTCCAGGAATCAAGGGGTTCTAATGGGAGTGGCACCACTCACTATTACCCCTAGTGATCTAGTAGAATATTTTTTGCTACCTGTTCCTACATCCTCAAGCTCTGCTAGTCTACAGGTCTTAGTTCCAAAAGGAGGAGTTCTTCCTCCAGGAGACTCAATGATGAATCCATTTAATTGGAACATAAGACTGCCACTTGTCACTTTGGGCTCTTTATGCCGCGGAATCAACAGGAAAATAAGGAAATTAATGTACTGGCTGGGGTGACTATCAAGGGGAAACAGGAGGTAAAGAAGAGTTGCCTGGAATACAGAATATCACCTCGAGTGTTTTTTAGTATACTACCATTCCCTGTAATTAAATCAATGGAAAATTGCAACAACCCAATCCAGGCAGGACTAACAATGTTCCAGAAACTTCAGGAATGAAGGTTTGGGTCACCCCACCAAGCAAAGAACCACAGTGAACTGAGGTGCTTGCTGAAGGTAAAGGGAATATGGAATGGGAAGTGAAAGAAGGTAGTTATAAATATGAGCTATGACCACCTGACTAGTTACAGAAACAAAGAGTGTAATTGTTATGAATATTTCTTTCTTGTTTGAATTTTCATATGTTTTTATATATACATAAAGCTAATATCTTTGTTTTCTTCCCTATCTTATCCACATATCATATGGCACAAGATGTATTAGCATCGGGGCCGGCTCGATAGCCCAGTGGATAGGGCACCGGCATACCACATGGGAGGCCCTGGGTTCGGTTCCCGGGGACCTCTCCTAGCGGGCAGACCGCCTTGAGAATGGCAAGCCGCCATGGGCGGGCTAGAGCCGCCATGGGCAGGGCAAGAAGCTGCCACGGACAGGGCAAAAGCCGCCACGGGCAGGGCAGGTCGCCCGCGAATGGAGCGCAGCCAGCCACCCGCGAACTGAAGCAAGAGCCGGCCGTGAATAGAAGCAGAAGCCACCCACAAGCGGGGAAAGCCGCGCCTGCGCAGTGACCAAGTCTCGGCGCGTCGCTGCAACGGGGGGGAGGGGAGATATGTAACAAAATAAATAAATCTTTAAAAAAAAAAAAAAGATGTATTAGCATCATGTCATAGTATTTAGGTTATAGGATATAACATTTAGGCATGAATATTACCCAAGGACTTGCACCATATTCCAGGGAGATGTTATTGTATTTCTATTTGTACGCAAGACAGCTGAGTATTGTTAGGTGAAAATATGACTGTTATTGTTTTTATTTAGAGATTAAGTCTGGTTTAAAGAGATGTATATGGCTACCAATTTGACAATGGGTGGATTCTGATAGTTAAGTTCATATGTCAGCTTGGCCAGATTATGGTGTCCAGTTGTTTGGTAAAGCAAGCAATGACCTGATTTTTACTGTGAGGATATTTCATGTACTTAAATCATCAGTAAGTTGATTTCATCTATGGCTGATTATGTCTACATTCACCTGAGGAGAATGCCTTCAACAATGAAAGAAGCCTCATCCAATCAGTTGAAAGCTTTAAAAGGAGAATGATGATTTTAGCAGTCAGAAAAAAGAATTCCAGCTGTACTTCAGCCAGCCAGCTTTTCCTGGGGAAATCATCAAAAATCAGAGTTCCTAGCTTGTGGACTGCGCTATGGAATTTGCACTTGCGCATCCCCACAGTCACGTGAGACAATTCTTTATAAGAATATCACAATATTTACATTATCCTGTCAGCTCTTTCCCTAGAGAACCCTGACTAATAAAAACTTGTAGGAGGTAAAATGTGAAATTATATACCAAAAAACACAATAGTACTGGTATTAATATTACCCACATGGCTACCTTTACTAGAACTATTTATTTAGGTCACTTTGATTCACTGTCTCTAGTATTCCTCCCTTTCAGTCTGAAGACCTCCCTGTAATATTTCTTTTAGGGTAGGTCTCATGATGAAGAACTCCTTCAGCTTTTATTTTTCTAGGAATGCCTTAATATTTCCCCCATTTTGAAACTTAGTCTCACCATATATAACATTCTTGATTGGTCATTGTTTTCTTTCAACACTTTTAATATTTTTCCTGCTACCTTTTTGCCTCTATGGTTTACAATGGGAAGTATGCACATAATCTTATTGAGACTGCCTTGCACATAATATGTTGCTTTTGTCTTGCAGCTTTCAGAACTCTTTCCTGTCCTTGGCATTTGACAGTTGACTACTGTATATCTGGGTGTGGTTCTCTTTGAGTTTATTCTGTTTGGAGTTCAACCGGCTTCTTGAATGTGTATATTCGTTAAGTGTGGGGACTTTTTGCCATTATTTATTTGAATATTCCTTCTGCCACTTCTTTCTTCTCCTTCTGTGACTCCCATAATATATACATTGATATGCTTGTTGGTATTCCCTAGGTCTCTTAAATTCTGTTCACTTATTTTCATTCTATCGTCTTTTTGCTCCTCTGCTTGAATCATTTCCATTGTTTTATATTCAAGGTCACTGATTCTCCTGGCAGCTCTTATCTGCTGTTGAATCCTTTATTATAGTCATCGTGGCCTTTAATGACAGTATTTCTGTTTGGTTCCTTTTAAAAATTTCTGTTTATTGAGATTCTCATATTATTCATGCATCATTTTCCTGATATACTTTATTTCTTTCTCCCTCTCTTCCATTTTCTCTTTGTACCTATTAAAGATCCATTTTTTAATATTCTTTGTCCAGTGTATCCAATGTCTGGCTTTTTTCCTTGTTGTTTTCTGAATTTTTATCTCATTCCTTTGACTGGGCCATCATTTCCTGTTTGTGTGTGTGTGTCTTGTAAGTTTTTGTTTTACCCTGTATATTTCAGTATTTCAATGTGTTAGGTAGGGATTTAATCCGTGAGCTGTCTTTCTGTTGTTTTGTTTTCACTAGTGATATAACAGAGATTTCCTTGAGAACCAGGTGCTAACAAATTTTTTAAAAAAGCAAAAATCACCTTTCACAGCCTTTGCAAATTGGATCTGTGCTGGCTAGTGCTCTCACTCAGAGTTTAGCCTTCCTCTCAAGAAGATCAACCTCAGGCAAAAGTAAAGTGCCAGGTCTCCTGCCTCTTTTCTGAGTCTGGGCCTTGTCCTGGGCTTGTGCTGGCTTGCTTATGGCCTTAGGAATTCCCCTCTTTACAGGAGTTCGAATGTCCTTTCTAATCACTGTGAAATAGGCACCCCCTTCCTGAGTGCTCTATTGTGTGTCTTAAAGAAGGTAATCCTTTGCTTCCAGTCCTTTTGATAATTGCTTCTTAGACTGCTGTAATTGACTGCAAGTGCTTTTGCCTGCAGTGTAAGTTCTGGAAGGGTAAGTCAAAGACTAGTGTCCTAGTTCAGTCTTTTAGGCTGCCACCCAATAGATTGGCACCCTGTATGCACATAGGGATTAATATGCTCTCTTTGTTACTGGGCCAGGGATCCACATTGGGAGTCCTGACTGGCTCCACACCATACCAAAGAGGGATTAGGTGAGGGGCCAGCAAATGTACCATGTGCTTCTATCATTTTTTTTTTATGTTCCATTTTCTTGATTCAACCCTTGTGTAGTTATTCCCACACTTTCATTGTTTTCCACTGTTTTGCGCAAGATGCCTCTGCCAGTTTTGGGTAGTTGTTTAAAGATTCTGGAGGGAGCAGAACTCTGGAGCATCTTACACTGATATCTTGTTCAACCAGTAGTCAGTGCTGGGCTTTTGATGTCAAAGCACTCTTCCCTTATAAATATTAGTATCCTTTTTTATTCAAGTCATAACTCCAGTAACCAATGTTTCTTTTACTCACAAATATATGAATGGCTCCTATCACTGAACAGTATTTTAATAGCTTATAAAATACCTTTTACAATCAGGATCCCCTTTCATTGTCCCAAGAGAAGTTTAGGTTTGGATGCTCATTATAGCCTCATCCTAGAGATGAAGAAAGGGAGGACCAGGCTGCCTGCTGAAGACCCACAGCTGTAGGAGAGGAGCAGGACTTCCACACAGACTTTCTTTTCTCTAAATCTCAACCTCTCTACCCATACCAGACTGCCTTCTGTATAAGCTGAAGACAATGAGATTCTCCTATGCCAGCCATTGGAAGATCCTCCTTTGGTTTTGATGCCAGTGACACCAAATAAGTTACTGTCTAATCTATCTTTACCACTCACTGTCATAATAGTAAGAGTTAACCCAGCTTAGTGTTTCCTTGTGCCAGGCACTGCTCCAAGTGCTTTGTAAATATTGACCCATTGCATGACAGGAGAGTATAGGGATAAAAGTATGGCCGTAGGCAAGTTACTTAATCTCTCTTTATCTCAGTTTCCCATTTGAAAAATGGGGATAATAAATAATAGTGCCTGTGGTAGAAAGAATAATGCTCCCCCCAAAGATGTCCACATTTTAGTCACCGACGTGTGAATATGTTACCTTCCATGGCAAAAGGGACTTTACAGAGCTGATTAAATCAATGATCTTGAGATGTAGAGATTATGATTTTCTTGGATTAAATAGATGGACCCAGTGCAGTCATGAGAGGTCTTAAATGAGGGAGGAAGCTTGAAGAGCAGAGTGAGAGAAGGAGATGTAAGGATGGAAGCAGAGGTTGGAATGAAGGGATTAAGGGGCCATGAGCCAAGGAATGTGAGCTCTAGAACCTGGAGAAAGTCTAGGAAATGGAGTCTCCCTTAGAACTTCCAGAAAGACACCTTCCCTTCAGATACCATGGTTTTAGGACTTCTGACCTCCTGAACTGTAAAATAAGAAATTTGTGTTGTTTTAAGCCAATAAATTTGTGGCAGTTTGTTACAACAGCAATAGGAATCTGATAAACTCCCTATCAACAGGCTGTTGAAGATTGAGTTTATTTTTGTAAAGCTCTTAGAACAGTGCTGGCATAAAGTAGGTGCTATGTAAATGTTAGGGTTTTAATCTTCACAAGAGTTTTACGAGGTATTATTATCATGTTCATTTTCCAGATGAGGAAACAAAGAGGTTCAGAACCTTGCTTAAGGCTAAACAGCTAGTAAGTGGCAGAATTGGGATTCCAGCCTAGGTCTTCTGGCTCTAGATCTTAATAGCCTCTTAGCCACTCTGCTGCTTCACTGTAATGTGATACCACCTTAAGCACCTCTACCTATTTTTCCTCTCTTCTTCTCCTTCCTTTCCTTCCCCTTCCTTCTTGTCTTCCTGCTGGTCTTTAGATGAGTTCGCTACTCCTGTGGACATTGCCAGCTCTGCAGGTAGGCATCTAGACAGTGAATGAAAGTTTTGAATTGAGTTTACCATGATAGTTTTACCTGTAGAATGGTTGTGATGACTTTTAAAAATATATGACTAAGTCCACTAAATCAATAAAAATGTGCAGCCCCTAAAACTTTCTAGAGTTATTGTCCTCATTTTGTTCATAGAGCAGGGCAAAAGCTTTGGGACTTGACAAGTGCACTTGTCTTAGGGAAGAGAGCCCTTGGCAGCTGCTTGTTTAAAGCTGTGCAGAGATCCATCAGCATTGATGGTGTGAAAAATCTTGCTTGGTGTGGAGGAGTCACAGGTGGCTTTTGTGTGGATTCAGGAGAGAGGAAGAAAAGTAAGACCAGGCTGCCATTTTCCTGTGCATTTTAATTTTTTTCTGTCAGTACCACTTTCCTGCTCATTTAAGCCAGATGTATTCTCTAAAGGTTAACAGATGTCAAATTTGCACAAATCTAAAGGCCCAAAGGCATTTATCCTTTGAATCCCCGAGGAGGCTAGTTATTTTCACTGAAGGTAGAGTAGAGACATTGACTTGTTACTGAGGCTCAGAATTATCTGGGATAAGACATTTTTGCTGGGGAACAGGTGAATTTAAAAGGAGGCCAAATGTTGTGAGCCTGGAGGCAGTGCAGGGTGGAAATCTAGTTGGGCTTAAAGATTGAGTGAAGAAAGCCAGAGCTCCTTGTGGACCAGAGAGGAAAAAAGACATTACTTAAAAGGTAGCACAGGGAGAGAGTATACACCTGAAATGCTGTCTGTATGAATTGTGAAAAGCATTAGAAAGAAAACTTCCAAACTGGAGGATGGGTTATTGCTGGCATTAATCAGCCAACTCAACAATTGATCAACAAGTTGTTACTGAAAACATACCACTATGCTAAGCTTAATATGAGATTTTGTGGTACAATTGGCATTAACCAACAGACCTTTTAATAAATAAGACTGGAGCTTATACTTTTCATAAAATAGCGTTCTCTAAGTTTTTATCAAATGCCTTCAGGAATGTTCATATAAATATTTTCTAAAACAACAGTGAACCAAGTCACTGATGGGTATCAGGATGTTAATTAAGACGTCTGAGGCTGATAATGCTGACTTATTTGCAATTCATATCCATGCTATTCAAGATTAAGACCTGCTGGAGTTGGTTTAATTATTTATAGCCAAGTGGCTCATATCTGTAGAAATCTCAAAGTCAAGTGCTGAAAAAAATCCAGTATGGCCCATTATACACGGTGGTTCATACTGGCCAAAAGAACTTACAGTAACCCAATTTATCAGTGTTTCTTGTATTGAGTTTTACAAATAATAGATATAAAGGGTGGAGCAATTCAAAGGAAAAAGCTTCCTCATTCTTTAGTCTTTTAAGTACTTGTGCTGTTATGAAGGGCCTCTCTGATTCTAGCTGACATAATAAATCAAAGCAAGTTCAGAGGCTTCTGTTAGCCATGTTCTCCATCCCTTCCTTCCTTCTCTCCCCTCCCTCGTTTTTTCTCTCTCCTTTATTCTTTCCTTTTATCCTCCTTTCCATTCCTGGCCCACACAACCATTTTAAGTTTTCTTCGTTTTGTTTTGACGAGCTCATGTAAACTGGACATCGTTGTTTTGAATGCATGTATTTTAAATTTTGTTAAATGAAATTGTCTTATAGAGTTAATGTTGTTCCCCGCTTTTTTTTTTTTTTCCACTCAGCACTGTTTTTTAAGGTTCATCCGTGTTGCTATATCACCTAATCCAGTGCTTCTCACTGCTGTATGGAACTTTCTGTCTGTATCATCACGGTTTACCTATCAATTCTCCCAGGGACCACCACAAGGACCTCCATGCCCCGCACTAAAGAGCCTTGGACATGTCCTGTTATGGACCGGTCTGGGAGGTTCCCCCGGATTTATATCCTGGGGTGGAATTGTTGGTTTCTAGGCTCTGCATAGTCTTTGTTTAGCTAAGCAGTGCCAGATAGGCCTTATGAGGGCTATCTCATCTCCACATCCTTGCCACCATTTGGTGTTAGCAAGCTTTATACTTTTTCTGGTAAGGAAGTATAAAGTGATACCTCTTTTCAATTTGCATTTTTCTGATTACTAATGAGTTTGAGCACTTCTTCAACTCCTGTTGGACTTTTGAGTTTCCTGTTTTATAAATTGCTGTTTAATGTCCTTTCCCCATTGTTTTATTGGGCTAGCTGCCTTTTTATTGAGATTTTCTGGAGTCCCTTATATGTTACAGATATTAACCCTTGTCAGTTTTAAATATGTAAATCTTTTCCCATTCTACTGCCTCTTAACTTTGAATATGGCATCCTTTGTTGAAAAGAAACCCTTACTTCATCATTTTTTGCTTTAAGGTTTTGATTTTCAATTTTTGCTTAAGAATTTCTACTGTGTCTCAATTTCACAAAGAAATTATTCCACATTTTCTTGTACTAATTTGATGATTTCATCTTAACTTGGGTTGTTGATCCATCTGGAGTCTGCCTGTGTGTATGGGTTTCAATAGGGGTCTTGTTTTATTTTTCTTCATTTCTGAGCCAGTTTTCCCATCATCTACTAATTGAATCTATCATTCTCTATTGATTTGTGGAACTACCTTTTATTGGATATTCAATTCCCATATGTACATAGGTATTTCTCTGAGCTTTATATTCTATTCCAGTAGTTTTAATTTCTGCCTTTTCACATGTTTTGTTTTGCTCATTAATTTTTATTGCTTTGTGGTATGTCTCAATATCTGACTGGGAAAATTTTCCCTCTCCTTTTCGTTTACAAAGTTGACTTTGATATTCATGGACTTTATAGTAAGTTTATTGGATTTCTTAAAGAAAATTCAACTGGAATTTTTATTGATACTGCATTGAAGTTTTAGATTAGTTTGGGGAGAAATGACATCACCCTAATAATTTTATTTAAATGTGCAAATACCCTCTACATATTACTTTAGCGCTGTCTTAAAATGTTTGATTCGCAGTGCTTTTATTGTTACCTACACCTGCTTTCTCAGATAAGGAGGACTCATCTTTCCAAAGTACCTTCCAAACTGAAGCTAAAGTGTTCTTTCTTATACACAAATGTGAACATGTTTCTATGGTGCTTAAAACTTTGTAGAGACTTCCGGCTGTCTACCATAGGATAAGAATCTAGACCACATAGCCTGGCATACAGGGATTTCCATGATCTGGCCCCGCATGTCTTGCCAGCCCAATGAAACTGCTGGCTCTCTGGACACCCAGACTCTTCCCCGCCTCCGGACCTTTACCTGAATTGCAGCTTCAGCCTGTAGTACCATTCCTCATCTTGTCAGCTTGGCATGTGTATTAGTCAAC
Organism: Chaetophractus vellerosus; assembly: GCA_004027955.1. NCBI lineage: Eukaryota > Metazoa > Chordata > Mammalia > Cingulata > Chlamyphoridae > Chaetophractus > Chaetophractus vellerosus. The sequence continues at coordinate 6,736 of PVKH010015428.1, read as the reverse complement.
CAAAGGGGTGCTGATGCAAAGTACCAGAACTCTGTTGGCTTTTATAAAGGGTATTTGTTTGGGGTAGAAGCTTACAGTCACAAGGCCCAAAAGAGTCCAATGCAAAGTACCATAAGAGATACTTTCTCACCCAAAGTCATTTGCCAGGTGTTGAAGCAAGATGACGGGTGATGTCTGTGAGGGTTCAGCCTTCCTTCTTCCTTTTAAGGCTCTGTGGTCCCAGCTTCTTCCGATCTCAGCTGTAGGCTGGCATAAGATTCTTCTCTCTCCCCGGGGCTAATTTCTCTCCAGGCTCAGCTGCTCTGTTCTTTTCACAAGGTCAACTGCAGACTATCAGGCTCAACTCTCTTCCTGGGGCCTCTGCCATGCCTAATGGAGCCTTCTCTCTTCCCTCACATATCTGCTTCTCTGTGTATCTACCCCACCAAGGGGGTGGGGACTCAACCCTGCATGCCCTAATGACATGGTCATACCAAAGCTCTAATCTTAACATAATTTAATCAAAAATATAATCAGCTGAATCTAATACAATCAAAGGGTATCACTCCCAGAAGAACAGACAAGTTTACAAACATAATCAAATATCTTTTTTGGAATTCATAAATAATATCAAACTGCCACCGCATGCACCTACTCACTCTCCAAGACTACTCAAGTGCTTCTTTAACGACCTTTCCTGCCTCCTACCCTACACATTTTTGGGGAATTTTCATTGTGTCTATACAGACTTATCTGAGGGATGCCTTTAATATTTCTAATGTTGCATGCATCTATCTCCCTCTATTAGACTAATTAGCTCTTTAAAGCAGAGACTCTTTTTGTTTTTTTGTATTTTGTGTGTGTGTGTGTGTGTGTGTGTGTGTCTACTACCTGGCATGATACCTAACACAGAGCTTAATAAATATTTTTTGGGGGAGGGGTAAATGGGTGAATGAGTAGATCCTGGAAGATTGTGTGATGCGCAACAATTTCAACATAATTTTAATAGCATGGCCTTGCTTAGTGGAACCCTGATTTTCTGAATTCTCCTTCCAAGTAGGGTTGCCAGAAAAAAATAAAGGATGAAATATTTTGGGCTAATATTAAAAATACTTATACTAAAAATTGTTCGTTATTTATCTGAAATGTAAATTTAACTGGACACCCTGTATTTTTATTTGCTAAATCTGGCAACCCTATCTCTCAGGCCATTTTAACTTTAAATCCCATATTAAATTGGTTACACCCTCAGTGTATTTGTGATGCTTATTCAATGAATAATTCTTTAATTTTCCTTCAACTGTGAAAACCAAATGAATAGTCTTTTGAAATGTTGTAATCAAGGAAATGACTCAGCTGAGCAGCCAGAGAATGAGATTGCTATATTGATACCCACTGTCGATGTTCTATGGACTAGACTTCACTGCTGCTTTCACTCAGTAGTCTTTGATGGATTTTCCTCCCTCTTAGCTTGTGACCAGTCCTGTAAGAGCTGTGGCCCTGATGGACCCAGATGTCTTACCTGTATTGAGAAGACAGTGTTGCATGATGGGAAATGCATTTCTGAATGCCCCGGTGGGTACTACCCTCATGTAACCGGCACATGCAAAGGTGAGAGATGGGTCATCATCATCATCATCTTCATCAAAAAATATTTAACCCATGTTTGACTATACTTAAAGCTACATTGCATAAGGTTCTGAATGTTCTGCTCATTGGGAATTTGTGTGTATGGTGGGAAAATGTTACTTTTAAATGAATCATTTTTTCATTATATAACCGATGTGTTTTTGGTATACGAATGGGAGGCATGTGGATGCTTGGGGACTAGAGGGATTAAATGAAGAGATCGTTTGGTCTCTTTGAATTGCCAGGAACATATTTAAGATCTACGTCAGTCTTTGTGTAGCTGTAAACCATCACTAATGTAGATTGTGTGACAGAAACTTTCCTTAGATAGCATTTATAAACACATGTATTGGCAACTACAACACCACACACACACACACACACACACACACACACAATCAAATGTAAACCAAGTCTTATAGCCAGTAAAGCTGAGGTCTGTATCAATTGAAAATTTGTTTTTATATACTTTTTATGTATTGTTCTTTCAGACATATGCAACCTAAAATATTAAACATCCCCATTTGAGACTTTATAGGTTTCCAACTTTTATATGTCTGACTTATGTCATTCCTAACTCTGAGAACTTATTTCTGCCACAACTCCTCAATTACCTCTCCTATCCAAAACATGCACATGCATTCTCATTTTAACCTGGTATCTGTTAGTAGCAAAATATTTAGCTCTGTGCCTCCATTGTCTCCTTTGTCAACCTCCCCTTCATCTGCCAACCTCTTTGTTCACCAATTGTTCATCTGCTTTCCCCAGCACCATGCCCCCAAGGCTCTCATCCTATCTTCACCCTCCACCATCCCAACTCCTGACCATTGTCCTCCCAGAGTCCACTTCCCATACCTCACTCATATCTGTGTCCTACCCAAGGCTCAGCCCAGGACATGGGTACCACCACCTGTGTGTTAGAATCGGAAATGTCCCACTGACACCACCCAGGGCAAAAGCAGGGAAGATCGGGTTGCCAGCATTGTCATATGTGGTGGTTAGGTTCTTTAAAGTAATTCTTCTTTAGAATCCTAAAGGGATAAAGCTGGAGGTATCTTAAACAATAATTTAATCCATCCTCTTTTCATATGCCAAGGAAACTAGGGTTGGAGGGATTCAGACATGGCTAAGGGTATAGATGCATTAGTGGATGAGCTAGACAAAATTCCAGTGCTCCCAACACCCAGACCCATGAATGTTTCATTCTTTCCTATTCAGGAAGTATGGGTTTTAGGTCCAGAGGGACCTAGGCTAAATCCCAGCTTAGTTACTAATGAGCTCTGTGATCCTGGGTAAATTTTTAAACCTCCCAAGACCTCAGTTTCCTCATGTGTAAAATACCTACTTCACTGTGTTATTCTGAGGACTTAAAGTGATAATGGGCATAAGACACTTAACACAAACCCTAAACAAAGGGTAGCTAATAAATAATAGATATAGTATGGATAAAATATAGGCAAAGAGACTATGTGGGCAGTGTGGGCAATTTAACCAACCCCTAACACATTTGTTTTCTTTAGTTTGATGTGGCATCTGAAGGGGGACTGAGAGGACTTGAGAAGAAGGGGATCCCTACTATATAAGACCCCCTGCCGTGAAGTGGGCTCTTTAGTCACCTTGGTCCCTTTGTGTTTCCCTCTCACTTTTTTCTCAGCGTGTCATGACTTGTGTGCCAGCTGCTCTGGACCCATGGCCTCTCACTGTACCACCTGCATCCACCCCCATGCTCTACGCCAAGGCCACTGTCTGCTCAACTGTGGAGAGGGCTTCTACCCTGATCACGGGGTCTGCAGAGGTATCACCTAGGTGTCATTGTTACTCTTTAGAGAGTTTCCCATGCCAAGGGCATAGACTTAACTTTTTTTCCAATGAAGTCGCAGTGTACCTTTCCCTCACCTGTATCCTATATGGCCATGTATACATTATTGGCACCTTTTCATTACAATTGTTTTGTGAAGGGCTAATCTTTTATTACAATTGCTTTGTGAGAAGAAAGATCACATTTGAATCTCTGTGAAGACACCCAAAAGTTCATGATTTTTCCAGCCATAATTGAGGGGAAAGTTATTTCCTTTACTCTCCTAGCATGGCTAATGCTTTTCTTAGTCTGCATTTTGTTTTTCCCTGAAGAACTTCTTTTTGTTAATGACACTGCTAAGCAATCTGAGAATCACTAGCAATGCCCCTGGCTGAGTAAAATGGAAAATTCTAAATAGCTGTTTGCCAAAAAAGGCTTTGGGCTCATTGGGAGGGCAGTATCATTTGAGCCTTTTGAAACTACAGCATATGGGCAAATGCTTTAATTAGGTGAAATTAATTTATGTTTATATGTTGGGCAACTTAGAAAAGAATTTAAGAATCATTACAAGAAAAATATATTAAAACACGGCAGGTGCTATAAATATTTTGAAAAATAAAATTTAGAAAACCTTTAAAGGAGAGTTAATTATATTGAAATGTGGGCATGAGATAGTTTGATATTACACTTGGCTCAGATTTTCACCAGCAGCCTGGAGGAACAAGAAACTAAAGGATTGTGAACTTTGCATTGCTGTTCAAAGGGGATCTTTTCCTTGTATAGAAGAGCAGCATTTTCTCACCTGAATTCTAAGAGAAATTCATTGCCAGGACCCCTATATAATTGGTGATGGATGGCATAATGTACAATAACACAATGGCCCTTTTTGCAAATAATAGAGTTATGGCTTTCATATAACGGCCTCTTAAAATCTTCAATAAAAACGGAGGGCATAACATAAAATTGTCATTCAGTGAATGTGTTTCTCTGGCCAATATTGTCCAATTTGCTGCTTTTTTTTTGTGATAGCCCTTATAGGACCTGAGTGTTGTGACTAGTTAACATCTACCCTCATTTTACCTCTCACAAAATTACTGTTATCACCCTTGCACATTGTATGGAACCACTAGAAAAAGCATATTCTGAAAGAATCTATCTGGTGAGCTTTCCCAAGTGGTTTTGATTTAATGAGGGTCTCTTCTTGGTTGCAGCCTATAAATGATTTCTGTGAATGCATTCTGCACTTTCTTCCTATTCGCAGCCTGCCATTCCTCATGTCTGACTTGTGTGGGTCCAGAACCCTCTCATTGTACCCAGTGCAAGAAGCCGGAGGAAGGACTGCAAGTTGAGGAGCTGTCTGGGGCAAATGTCCCCTCTGGCAAGTGTCTATCCCATTGTAGAGCCCAATTTTACTTGGAGAATACTGGGCTGTGTGAAGGTGAGTAAAATGATTTGAGAAAACATTAGGTAGCTTTTGAGTTTACTTTTTCGGTTCCTGTGAGGTGGGACCAAAGGCAGGGAGAGCTTTTATTTTCACATAACAATACTTCTAGGATTCTTGTGGAAGAAGCAGAACACCGGCTCTCTCTTCTGTGAAAAATAGATGACCTTAAAGAGGTAGTATTTTATACCTTCCCCTTCTCCAAAGTTACACTCGCAGAAGTTCTAGACAGGATTTCTTCCAAAGATCAGAATGAATAGATAAGAAATACCCAAAGGTTGTTGTAGAATTCACTTAATTATTTCTTCTGGTTTGCTATTTTGAATATGAATTGGTCCCTTATGGGCAAAATCGAGACTTCTGTCAAAACTTAGAAGTGATTCCTGCCGTTGGCTTGGTATATCATTCCAGAGAATTGATACCGTCCTGAATAACTTGACTCAGTAGCCAGAGTAAGCTGTGAGTGGTTGAGGAGATGAAGAGGCAGGGATATAGTTTCCTGGAAGGTAGGGAACCCTCTCTGCTCCTACAAGAAGCTGCCTTGCTGCTGGGTGAATTGTTTGACACTCAAACTACCAAAAAATATCATTCATTAATCTCATACTTTACATTGTAAAAAATGTCATACGTTCATTAAAGGAAATGTTGAATGTAGAAAAATAATCTAACACCCACCACATAAACCCAGTTACTGCTACCATTTTACTGTACATCTGCGTTTTTTTTCCCGATGCATAGTTTTAGGTATTTATTTTTGCAGTGTCACTGTAAGTATTACTGAGAGATCAATTTTGTATCATACAAGTTTACTTATTAAAGTGGCTTCAATTTCACATTAGAATACACCTTTACTTAGAAATGCTGGATTTCAAGATTAGGTTAATAAGATTTCAGACATAAGGAGTAACATGGTGTTTTCATTTCCTGGCTGTTAAAGACCATGCAAAGGGTTGGCTTAAACAATGGGAATTTACTGGCTCATGATTTTGAGGCTAGGAGAAGTCCAAACTGAAGGCATCATCAAGGTGATGCTTTCTCCCAGAAGACTGTGGCATTCTGGGGCTGGCTGTCAATGATCCTTAGTCTTTGACTTTTCTGTCACATGGCAATGCATGTGGCAGCCTCTCCTGACTTCTCTGGGTTCTGTGACTTCCAGCTTCTCCCTGTGTTTTTTTTTTTCTATGTGTCTGAATTTCATTATGTTCTAATAATAAGATTAAGACCCATCCTGATTCAGTTGGGCCACACCTTAACTGAAGTAACCTCACCAAAAGGTCCTGTTTACAATGGGTTCACACCAACAGGATTGGATTAAGTTTAAGAACATGTTTTTCTGGGGTACATAGCTCTAAGCCACCACACATGGTATAGTAGGAAGTATGCAGAATACTCACTTAGTTCTTATAATAGTCTTATAAGGTCAGTAGGACAACTATTTTACAGGAGAAGAAACTGAGGTCTGAGGAGGTTAGAGCTGTAATTTGTGCAAAGTCACGGAGCCAGCAAGGAGTCAACACCAATGGGAGCCTAAGATGGCCTGACTCCAAAATCCATGCCTCCAACATTATGCTACTGTGTCATGGTCTCTGAAGGGGTCTAACCTCCTACTAAGGGGTAATACAGTTGCTAGTCACCTTTCCACACACTGAGTGCAGAAGCACAGCATACCAAGGCCATAGGATTGGGATGTCTTAAATTTAAGGAAACATCCTCAGACAAAGGAGTGTTCTTTGGGAATCCCTTTATACTTTTAAAAAAGGATTAGATCCTAATCCCTCTGGAATTATTTAATTGTGGTCCTTTGTGAAAGGATAGATTGGCCTCTTGAGGCCCTTGTGGCCCCATGATTTTATGCTAGTTAACATAATATTATTAAGCATCACATATAT